>LUCW03000898.1:0-46996 GCA_001586965.3 Sphaeroforma sirkka | reverse complement strand
CACGCACGCACGTATCGCACGCACGTATTTTCACGTACGCATCGCACGCACGCACGTACCGCACGCACGTGCACGCACGCACGCACGTACGCACGTGCGCACGCACGCACGCACGCACGCACGCACTGCACGCACGCATCGCACGCACGCACGCACGCATCGCACGCATCGTACCGCACTGCACGCATCGCACGCACGGCACGCACGCACGCACGCACGCACGGCACGTACGCATCAGTACGCATCGCACGCACGCACGCACGTACTCGCACGCACGTACCGCACGCACGCACGCACGCATCGCACGCACGCACGCACGCACGCATGTGCATCGCATCGCACGCACGCGCACGCATCGGCACGCACGCACGCACGCACGCACGTACGCATCGCACGCAGCACGCATCGCACGCATCGCACCGCATCGCACGCACGCATCGCACGCGCACGCACGCACGTGCACGCACGCACGCACGCATTGCATCGCACGCACTGCACGTACGTACCGCGCACGCACGCACGCACGTACGCATCGCACGCACGCACGCACGCACTCGCACGCACGTCGCACGCACGCACGCATCGCACGCACGCATCGCACGCACCGCACGCATCGCACGCACGCACGCACGCACGCACGCACACGCACGCATCGCATCGCACGCACGCACGCATCGCATCGCACGCACGCACGCACCGCACGCATCGCATCGCACGCACCGCACGCACGTTATCGCACGCACGCACGCACGCGCACGCACGTGCACGCACGCACGCACGCACGCACGCACGCACGCACGCATCGCACGCACGCACGCACGCACGCACGCACGCACGCACGCATCGCACGCACGCATCGCAACCGCACGCACGCACGCACGCACGCACGCACGCGGTACGCACGTGCGCACGCACCGCATCGCACGCACGCACGCATCGCACGCACGCACGCACGCACGCACGCACGCACGCACGCACGCACGTACGCACGTGCATCGCACCGCACGCACGCACGCACGCATCGCACGCACGCACGCACGCACGCACGCACGCACGCATCGCACGTATCGCACTGCACGTACGCACGCGCACGCACGCACGCACGTATGCACGTACGCATCGCGCACTGCACGTATCGCACGCACGTACGTACGTACGCACGCACGCATCGCACGCACGCATACTGCATGCATGTATGCACGTATGCATATGCATCGTATGTATGTATGTATGTATGTATGTATGTATGCATGTATGCATGTATGTATGTATGTATGCATGTATGTATGTATGTATAGCAGCGAATCCTTGATTAGCAGTCTATATATAAACGAACGTACAAAATCTTCCTCCTTGTATTCACACACCGTACACTGCTTTGTCCCTTGGTGTCTACCTAGAAAATCGCCTCGGTTTCCAGCACAAGTGCGCAGCGCATGGAGATGTTGACCAAGACTACCAACGGACTAGACGCACTGGACGATGTTCTTAATGCACGCCTGGCGAAGCAGGAGAAGCGCATGGATGTGCCTGAGCTACGAGCGCTCAGGATCAAGGACTTTGAACAAGCGAAGAAGGAGGTTAGTGTTTGCGTATCTATCTTGAGGGAAATAACATATAATATATACAGCATTGAACATACTTGTATATATGAAATCATTCGTATGTATGATTATTCTGGTACTCCCGTGTTTAGAGAAGGTAAATTTGTCGTGCTTGCGCGCCCCTGTAGTGGAAGTATTAGTTTTTTTTTGTATGTCGAGTATGGTTGTCGGAGCGTTACTGTGCGTGTGTGTGTCATGTCTGCGTGCTTTGACTTGTTGGTCAAGTGATGTATAATATATTTTGTACCCTGTTGGGGTAATTATGATTTGTCTAGCACACTCGGTGGCTCCGTCCCATTCTCCACGCCTTGCTCTCTACGCTTCTATGAAGAAGACCGATTCTTGACGGTTGCAAACGTTCGTGATAAAAGCATGAACCAGTACGAGCAGTACGAGCCAGTTTGGGGCTTAAATGATATTGTATGTACATTTGCATGACTAATTAATTAAATGCGATACCGATACGACTGTTTTGCATAAATGGTGTTTCGTCGTTTACACAGACACATCTGCACCTATGTCAGATTTTGCATTTCGTCAGGCTTAATTGGGCTTACATTTCGAGCTGGAGACTCGAACAAGCAATATATAGATGGTCCATAATATATAACCAGATATTGCTTGTACTCCATGTACACATATGACTTTATAATATATATACATATAGTGTATGCACGCATGGATATACTGTACTAGACAATACATATTCGCGTATGGCATATGTTGTATATGCACGTGGGGTATTTGCTATCTATATCTATATCTATATCTATGTATGCATGCATGTATGTATGCGTATGCGTATGCGTATGCGTAACATTTATTTGGGGGGGTTTTTTCCCTGTTTACATGTTTGGCTTTTATCGTGTAAGCAGATTTGGCGTTTTACCGTGTTGACACATTTGTACATTTAACTGATATTGTATCGTGCTTGTGCCCTGCAGGTGAGTGCCAGTACATCCGAAGACGGCAAATCCATTCAGGAGCTTCGCAAATGGAACGACCAATTCGGAGATGGGGACAAGGGCAAAAACTGGCAGAAGCTCACCTACTTCATATAGGTTACTACCAAACTTATATTCTAAGCAACTGCAACGAGTACTCTGCGGTACCATTTAAACACGAGGGCCACCTCAATAGCATTGTTTGCGCGAGATTATACACGCACGTGTTTATATATCAATCAGCCAGGGATCACATGGTGTAATGTGTACCAACGGCCGCTCTGTATATATGTGCGTACACACAACTCTCAAACGAATTGGTCTTTGACGGCACCATTCATCTCGACTAAGGAATCAACCAGGGCGCAAGTGGAGTGACATGGTTCTCTTGCACCAGGACACTGCACGTCTTGAAGCGACCGCCGAGTTGGTACGAGTTAAATTATGACAATGCTCGATACGGCGTAAAGAGTTTTATAAATAAATTGTTGATACATAGATACATATAACTTTAGCTGATAGTCACCGCGATTTGGACCGAACGAGTATTTGATGTGGGATACTGTGCACAATGTTGTTCTTGAACAGACGGGTGTGGATTCTAGTGCTATGGTAAAGTGACGACATTTTTTTTTTTGAATGTACGCTGGATAGTTTTACATATAATTTTATAGTCATTTGGAGCAAGTATATGTATGCATTTTTTTATATATATTTATGTATATATATATATATATATATATATATATATATTATATTGGTTATTTCATCATCAACACATATATCATCATTATATATATATATATATATATATATATATATATATATGTATATACATATATGTATTATATATATATATATATATATACATATTACATATATACATAACACATGCATATCATGTATGTATACATGCATATACATATTACATATATATTACATATTATTATTATATATATATATATATTATATTATGCATATATGTATATTATTATTATTATTATATATTATTATTGATATACATATATGTATTACATACACATACATGGTATTACATATAATATACATCATCATCATTATTATTATTATTACATGTATATTATACACATACATATATATACGTATTATGTATATATACATATATGTATATTACATATATATATGGTTATATATATATATATATAATAATGTATATGTATATATACACATATATATATATATATATATATATATATATATATATATATATATATATATATATATATATATATATATATATATATATATATATATATATATATATATATATATATACATATATATATATATATACATCTATACATCTATAATATATATATATATATATATATATATATATATTTGATGCATCTAGTATTGAGCGCCGTGTCCGTAATCCGTCAAGCATTTATTGCCCACGCAAAATACCGTATTTTGAGACATGCTACGTGCGAATGCAGAGACATGTACGTACTTAAATAATCATGATCAAATTTTTGGTAGCACCTATCTAAACGTATCTAGAATAGAAAGACGTGAACCTGAGCATGCTACGATACATGTAAGTGTGCTTGTGTATGGAAGTTTCAGTGAAAAGCATTCAATTATAAACACATATTTCCTGCATACAAATCTATACTTGCTATAGAAGAGCCGAAACACATAAGCCAAGTGCGAAAATAGACAGGTGCGTGCTTTCACAGAAAAGCATTTCCAGAACCTGCTGAAGCCTCGATAAATTGTATCTAGAAGTATTATAGTAAATAGTTGGATGATCAAACTTGAGATTATTACGACGTGCAATGTGCTGGTGCGGGGATATATCTTGATGAAGCTTAATTTGGAAAAATTACATACAGACGCCTTGCGTTTCTGAGTAAATGGGAACCCATCTTACACGTCATCAAAATCGTTTCTCAGATGGGTACATATTCGTCATGCACATCATCGAAGTAGTTTCTCATATATTCAGTGTTTGTTTTAGCATACTTGACTACACCTACCAGCGCAAGTAAGTTGTCGTTCTGATCTTATTGTACTATCAGTAGTACGAGTAGTATAATCTTGTTTTATGCAGCAGACCACTACCATCTCAAGCATGAAGACTATCCTCAGAATGGTTGTGTAGTGCTTCATTGCACATAGCAGCAGAAATTGATCACTGTAACTGCAGACGCGACGGACTTTAGAAAAAAGTAAGCTTAGTGTGTTGAGTACGACCACAGATTTAGTTTGTGTCACTGTATAGGTCAGATGGAAGTGCTAATTACCGCCTTGAAGTGGACAAACTAATTCAAATTCAGTCAATATTATTCACGGCCGTATATCGTTCACACACTACTCACGTTGTGAATGTCTATCAACAGCTGCGTGTGATACTGCAGATAGGTTCATATAAAGTCAGACTTGACATTTTTTTGTCCTGTTAACGAATTTTAGGTGGTTACCGCTAGGGTCACAGCGAACCTGACACAAGTGTACATCAATCATTCCTGTGCTATACGTGAATGTATATCTCTACTACACGGCCCTCTGGATCAGGGTCTCGCTAAGTTTATGATTTCCGCTACAGAACTTTATTTTCGCCTCGAGACCTTAATCTAGACGGCCGTGTCTAATATATACCATTTGCTTTGTGTTCGATCCGGCGTCGCTTACAAAGATTTTGATAGAATAATAGAATTGGCTGTCAGGCTGACAGAGCATACATATCGACTTTTAAACTTCACATGGAGTGCCACACACTCCTACTTATCAGTGTTATCTGTATCCAGCAACAGTCATAAAAGTTTGGCCTTGTGCATCATGAGCCTAATGAGAAAAGATTCCCAGATCAAATCGAGGCTTCTAAAAATATTCTATTGAGTCGCTTGGTAGGACACAACTTCAAATTATCATGCACATCCATTTACCCCTCGATATTAATCAATAGACAATATGATATTTATTGACTGATGCGCTTTTCGTACGCTTCCCAGCCAGCCGCCATATACTCTTTAGCGGCTGCCGCACAATTTGGAGCCTTGTAGACACCACGGCCCACTATAATGATATCGCATTTGCGCTCTCGGATGACCAGATCCGGCGTGTTGTACTGCATGAATCGTAGAAGTGGCAAGATATACAATGTTGAGCATGATATTCGGATCATACTGCACTGGCTTGAGAGGTTGTAACAACGAGAGTTGAGCCAAAATGGGGCCTCGTTAGGGCCACTCGACTATGAGATCGTTGAATGCTCCCCTCGAGCGAACATCGATGGGAAGATGTAGCTCGTAAACTAGTTGCAACAAATTCATATGGTAATTCCCAGACAGTTTCAAGTCACTTATCATGCTGTCTACTGTACCTCCTGACATTACAAACAACATGCTTTTGACAACTATGTATACACGTGTTTACATAAGAGCGGATGGGCAAAGGGGCAGGATTGTGGTCTGTCATTCACTATAAAACCTCTTGCACGTTGTACATATCTAGCTATATGTTACACCAGGCCCCTTCCAGATGTCACAGCAATCCGCAATAGAACTCTTAGGTGCAAATACGAAATCATGCAGACGATATATGAAACGAGAAGGAATTTCTCAAACACAATCAACTCAAAATACGTACAATGCGCAAGCGCTAGATACGACAACCGAATCGACTCGATTCGTGCGCATGTAAAGGCCTGTGTATACACACCTGTTGTCCCAGCGTATCCGTGCCCGCTTTTAACTGCACACCGGGAGTCATGTATATGAGCGAGGGATCTTCCGGTACTAAGCAGTCCTGTGAGATGAATCCGAACACAAAGTCTTTGTTCGCTTTAGCCATCTGGACGGCCTGTGCTGCGTACTCGGGCGATGTAAGCGCCCCTTGTGAACTGTACAGAGAATATCAGCAACACATAACAACATGAGGGAAAATGTGAAACTTCGGCAAATAAGGGTTTCGATGGTGGCTAGAACAGCGTTAATTTGCCCCCATGTGGGAGTGTGATATTGCACACCATGCAACTGAGCGCTATGGACATGCACATAAATAATAGCGGCCGATCAAGATCTTATATGCACCATTGTTCAACGAGGTTCTCATACTAAAGCTACAGAAAGCAGCACATAGCGGACAAACGACGTGAACTTGTTCTTTGTGGCAGTGTACAAAGCGATGTAAACTTGAACAAATCATAGGCAGAGCGTATATATGAACCAATATATCGTTTGCTCGGACACCTATGACCCAGACGCTTTACATGTGGGTCGCATATCTTCCGAGTGTTCTTGCACAGCGGAGAACAAAATCAAGAAACAGCACTCACAAGATTTACAACTGGAACTATTGAAGCAATACTTATACTAGACTCGTACAACACATGTGCGTATACACACCTCATCTGAGCTAGAAGCAGTAACCCTCGGCCTAAGGGCTTCCCCACTTGCCTCAGACCATCGACGATACCGGGGCCAGGAATAGGATGCGCATTAGTAAAATGTGACCAGGAAGAAATTTTGTATACACCATCCCTGTATTGATGTACCACAGTGTTGCCTGTAGAAGGGACAATTTAGTACGTGAAGTATTATTGAGTGTGCCAAGAAAAGGATATGAAATGACCTCGTTGGTATGGTATACTGACGCGTTGCCTGGAGCAGGGATGATCAGTATTGTAAATGATATTGAAATGCGAACAAATAATAGCAGCATATGTGCCGTCTTTAGATTGTTGCAATACCGTGTTGCTACCGTGTTGCCTGAAGTATATATGAATATATATATACATATATATATATATATATATATATATATATATATATATATATATATATATATATATACATATATATATATATATATATATATATATATATACATATATACAAATATATATATATTATATACATATACATATACATATATATATATATATATATATATATATATATATATATATATATATATATATATATATATTTATATATATAATCCGTATAGCGGTTGTGGGGAGGTACATCATCGTAAGTCCTCGTCCCTGCACATAGATATACTAATACCGACAAACCTACCTATATCCGCAAATTTGCGGTCCTCGAAAAGCTGGAAGTTGTGACGTGTCGCAATCTCAGTGAGCTGCACAATCAAATCGTCGTCAAAGTCTACAATGATATCAATGTGCGTCTTCAATACACAAATGTATGGTCCTACTTCTTCGGCCAACTGCAGCAATTCTGGAAACGAACGAACGTGAAGCACAATAGACATAGTATTTTTTCGTGTGAATCATGAAAGTCAATTCTGTATAGCTGGCTAACCACAGTTAGATAAATAGTCAAGATTTCACACGCCGTACCACCAGTGGGGTCGCTTCTTTGCCACGAGTTGTTTGCACATTCTTGACGTATTCGGCGCAATTTCATGCAACCGAGCTCAAATATACGCCCTCGATGAATGAAGCAGAACAGGCTGGTGCAGTGAGTTTGTTAAGATTTTGATAGCTCTTCCATATCTTTATCTATATACATATATATATATATATATATATATATATATATATATATATATATATATATATATATATATATATATATATATATATATACATATACATATATATATATATACATATTTTTATACATACATACATACATACATACATACATATATACATATATATATATATATACATATATATATATATATATATATATATATGTGTGTGTGTGTGTAATCCGTGGCTTTGATAAAGCTCAATTAATTGTGTAAAACACGGATTACAACTTTCTGTTAATATGCAGCGAGTAGGCTCCTCAATTCAAGAAATTTGTTTGATCATAAAATCACAGGAAAGAAAGTAGTTCATATGGGAGGAAAAGAAACACGAATCAAAAGAAGTCTTCGAAGAATATCTTAATGTACACAAGACTACAACACCGAATTCACTCCCTGTTTGTAAGTGTGTAGATATATACGAAGTAGGTACATATGTGCACCAATCCGTATATGTAAAAGGTAGAAACAGTTACATACCCACGAGTATATAGCTGCATTCGTGTGATATTATTGAACTAAGTATTTTCGTTTTGTGTACATTTTTCATACCATAAGTTCCGGTCATTGACGTAAAATCATGATAAATCTTTTATATATATATATATATGTGTGTGTATAATCATATATATATATATATATATATATATATATATATATATATATATATATATATATATATATATATATATATATTCATATATTTGTACATGCATATCTATATATGTACACATTTATAAAATTAGAACACATAAATATGCATATGAAAATTTGTATCAATTGACGAACCTAAACATACACTGGACTGATACTATTCGGCGCTGAATGTCATGGATATTACTGTTTTCATCTCAATAATTGCAACTGGTGTATTGGTATTTCAACAACGAATTCTGCCCTCATACACTGCGTACTTACACGCTCAACCTTCTCTTGCACAAATTACAGATCAATAGAAATGTTACTTTCGCTCCAGCAGCACAAGCATTTGAAACAAAATTTAACAACTCAATCACTCAAACAT
This sequence comes from Sphaeroforma sirkka, assembly GCA_001586965.3. Lineage (NCBI taxonomy): Eukaryota > Ichthyosporea > Ichthyophonida > Sphaeroforma > Sphaeroforma sirkka. Next base: position 37,877 of record LUCW03000898.1, on the reverse strand, counting down.
AAGCATGGATCGAGTATAAATCTAAAAAACGAATACAAGCCATATCGCTCTAGTACGCCTTACCTTTCTTAGTTGCAACGTCGGCGGATACGGACAGATTCGTTTTCTTCTTATCCATCAATCGGAACAAAGCTGCCGCTGCTTCATTATCGGACGTTTCCGCACGTTGACTGTACGTGAGGCTCATTGTGGCAATTTTGGTTTTCCGGAATCTTCACAGTGTATTTACAGCTTGCTCGCAAAGTTGTGCCGACTACAGTACAGTGTTAATACACCTGTGCTGTATATAAAAACCTCTGTGACGGGTGAGCCATTGACGCATCGCCACAAAAGTGATCACACATTCGCCTAAATTGCCTGTCTGATCTTTGAAGGTGTTCTAAAATAAGCCGAAAATTTCGAACTGACCTGATTTTTAGATTTGCAACATGTTTTTTATATAAACTTATACCTCTGAAAATGGTCCATGTGATTTCTCAGAACCCACTATGAATGACGTAACATATTTGTGTCAATGATAGTGTCATTGCTAAACAAAATACATACCTGTCAGCCGTGAGGCTGTCAGTTTCAACTCGAAAATCCGAAGCTAAATCTAAACCTTGAGACCTAGAACAATCTAAACTATAATAGATATTGTATAATTTAAAAGGCTACGTAAATATATACATAAGGGAAATTGACCAGCTCGTGTGAGTCATTCAGCACATCTATTTAAGTATTTCACAACCAGGTGGCGTCTCTTTGTGCGTTTAGGTTGGAGGAAACAAGCTTATGCAAGCAGGTCCGGAGACACGCCATCGATTGTTTTTCGGTTCACAAGTATATAGTTCAGAAAGGAAGTGTATAGTTTCTCTACGATGCGATCCCTGCTGTGGAGAGGGGGCTATTGGGCACAGCGCCGATCTATGTCTACTCAGCTGGTATGTACATCTCAATATATATGTACGTATATAGGCGTACGTATTTAAGTTTACGTATATTGGTATACGTATATATATATATATATATATATATATATATATATATATATATATTGATGTGTATGTGTGTGTGTGTGTGTGTGTGGGTGTGTGTGCGTGCGTGTGTGTGTTTATATATATGCATGTATATATGAATAATACATGCATGCATGCAGGAAATGAATGTATCCGTGCGTACATGCATGCATGCATGTGAATATATATATATATATATATATATATATATATATATATATATATATATATATATATATATATGTGTGTGTGTGTGTTTGTATATTTGTGTCTTGTATATATATATATATATATACGTGTGTGTGTGTGGGTGAGTGGGTGTTGGTGTATGTGTATATGTGTATGTGTATGTATGTATGTGTGTGTGTGTGAGAGAAAATATATGCATAGGAAAGTTTTCCGTAGGTGAATCTCTCAACCAACTTCTTGAGGTTTTATATAGTCAATTTAGTGTTCTTTTTTCACGGTACTTTCTCGTAGATATTTTTGGGTCGTGATTAAATATCATGCACCTTTATTCCGATCTAACATAAATTCGGTCGCTGTGTATCCGTCGTAGTCATTACTCGTATTACATGTATATGAAACAATGCATCGATGTATCAATATCTACTTGTTACGTGTCCGTATACAGTCAAAATCACTTCACTGCTTAATTTGCATCATAGCTTATACTATCACCGTCTCTTTATATAGAGCAATGTACGAGTTAGGTATGCTCCGAGTCCCACCGGTCATATGCATTTAGGCGGCCTGCGTACAGCGCTGTTCAACCTCTTTCTCGCCAAGAAGCACGGTGGCAAGGTTATCATGCGACTCGAAGACACAGATAGGGTGAGTCATGTGGTTCCTGTGTAGAATCGACCTGTATTGCGTTGGTTATATAGAAGTGGTCTTGAAATCTTAAATATATGGCGGATCGGTTGATAATTACATCGGGGCGTTTTATTGCTTTGCGGGTTTGCCTTTACATGTTAGCAGCCATTCAGTTAGTAGTTGACGATGTGTGCGATTTTGTTGCGTGCAAGTCTCATATTACTTTCAACGACTCTTTGTCGTTAGGATGATTCCCGATACGGTTCGATCGTAGCACTCTTACAAACGTGATTCTTCACATATTAATTGTGGTGGTTAATGTAGTTTTCAAACATTTTATCATTATAGATTAAATTGATCGATGAGATGGTTGGTGCGCAAAAGTATACTAACATGTGTATATTATTAGTATATCGATTGATTTTCAGAGAAACAATCAGCCATGAATATCTATTCAATATTGCAAGTTGATGCTGTTCATCATTGCTGTATGTGTATATGTAATGTTTGTATACAGTTATAAGTGTGCTTGAACTTTGCAAGTTGCATGTATTTGCATGCAGTACTCGTACTATCAGGCAACATGATATAGTCCTGCGTCAGTAAAAATATTCTTCAGACATGTATGCATGTGTAATAACTATTTCATCTTTTAAAGTATGTTTGGCATTGTCTACGTTTTTAAGAATGTAAGCATCTATGTATGCATCTGAATATTTATATTTACGCCTACATACACACACGGTCGCTCAAACATCTATGTTTGTGAGCACATGTTGGATGTTTATATTTGCACAAGATTGCTGTAACGGTATGCATGGGCACCACAAATTGTCGATGTGTACTAAAACCGGCAATTGCTTACCTACACATTAAAAGTGAATACATAAATATGTACACGTGTGTGACGCCTAAAGTGTTATCTGCATTTGATCGGGCGCTTGTGGTCGCTTGGATCTTCACGGCATATGCAACAAATACAGTCAGATAGTTCCATTTGGTTTCCGCGTTTCCGTGCCATGCTTATAAGCCAACTCTACTTCTGATATTTCATTAGGAACGAATGGAGAGACCAGAGGGTATTATATACTCTCTCATTCGTACTGACGTAGCATGTGTGTTTGGTTATTTAGAAAAGGCGGGTGTATATATCAATCTCTAGGAGCACTTTTACATATCAGAAATGATTTGGAAGTATCGCCGATAGAGTATAACATATACCATCGATTACTCTTTTTATCAGACTCGCTATAATAAACAAGCGGAGAAACAGCTGGAGACCACCATGAACTGGGCCGGGATAGAATTTGACGAAAGTAAGTTTCAGCGACTCACGCTCTATGTATTTAAGTATATATATATATATATATATATATATATATATATATATATATATATATATATATATATATATAGAAAGTCTATGGTCGCCAGGTTTGATTGCTTGTGGATTTACTTGTAAATACATAAAAACGTAATTATCCTATTGTATATCAATCCTATTGGTCATCGATAGTGATGACTGCGGCCATGTACTGTGCGCTGCCGCTTGCTACGATGTTACGTATGTGCATCTATATACATGTTCCTTCAAAAAGTTTCCGAGTAGACAGTATACTGGCAATCACTCACTTCAAGGAGCTATTCATCTCATACGCTCGCTGAGACGTTCGTCCACTGTATATATTCTGGAACACCTACCTATGAAACTGGGCTCAAACGATTTTTATGCAAGTTTATCCGCGATCTGGTTAATGGGTGACGCGTGGAATACATCCATTGATCACGAGGCAAGCTATCAGATTGAGAGTTTGTTTGTGAGGTCTGCACCCCCGTGTGCAAACTGAGTGTATTTGTACGGATGTACACGCGGCAGTTAGGTGTTTTATAGCACCGAATACGTACAAATACTGCACTGTTCGTGACACTCTCATGTACAATGACATTTTATTGCACACGCATACACACATACTAAACAATCAATCGCTTAAATTATTCCTTTTATGGTCGCGATAGAGGTCTCGAGCAGAAGCTGTACCCATGTCGTAGACGAAATGGACTACATGAGAATATCGTTTAGTTCTACACAAGTGTATACTTACGGGTAGTACTACATATAGTCATACTAAAATCATTGCAATGTCTAGTCATGCTGAAATCATTTCTTTACGTACGTGCACTGTGTCTGAGTTTGTGTGCATGTTCTTCACGAGTGCAACATTGAGCTGATGCGGCAATAGGTTGTACTAGGACGCCTATGTGTCAAACAGTACCAATACGATCTGCAGCTCTCATTAGCCACCCCATCCAATGTTGTATGTGTTGACTACAGGTCCTGCCAAGGGTGGAGACTTCGGCCCTTACGTGCAGTCTGAGCGACTGGACATATACACGAAATATGCAACACGGTTAATGGAGGTGTGTTGATTGTTAGGATGTACCCATATGTCAACTCTCATGGTGAATTGCCGTGCATATATATTTGAGGTTAAACGGAGTGAACAGAGGCACATGAATCGGGTGAATGGTGTCGGCTGTAGAATCATACGATGGTTATAGCAGCTCTCGTGACATAAGCTTAGTACTATATGATACCCTTAGTTGTGGCGTTGTCTATGTATCCTACGCATCTATCAGGCTCGTTTCTAAGTGCGAATTTGTCGTTGTATTGGCAAATGAGTATTCAAAGTTAGCTGTGTCCCGTGTTCGTGACTATTTCGATACAATTCAACGACAAAACTGAGCTTCTCTATCTACATTCGAGCAATTCAGTAAGCCTGTCCTACCTACTGCAATGTCTGTGCTTGGTGCTGTGTTGTGTGTATTGATTGTCCCGTTTTCCAGCCGGCACAACAAGTCAGATCAACACCAGTGCTTGGTCGTCATATTTGCCACGGACAGTTGAATACCTTTGGTATTGTCGTTCCCCCGTGTAGTGGCAAGAGACAAACCAATCCGATGTACCCCTGCACGAGGTGTTGTATTTAAAACTAAACAACGGGCGAGACACTTGCCATTAAACCTTGCTCTCCCGTTACTCTGGCTGTGTACATCTAGGCAGGACATGCGTATCGCTGCTATTGTTCCGCCGATGAACTAGAGATACAACGCAAAATCCAGAGCGAATCGAAGGGGCGTGCGATGTATAATAGGAAATGCCTGCACCTCCCGGGTAAGGATCTGCTACAGTGTGTTTCTGTACCTCAACGACCGCATAGAATACTTTCTTTGAACTGTACAGATGGTTTGGGGATGTTATGCACCACACAAGAAAGTGACTTGCTCATTCACGGTCGTATTCACGCATTTCTCAGGCAAAACAAAGGCCGAGTTGCTCGAGTCAGGCGCGCCTCATGTTATCCGCATGAAGGTACCGGAAGGTCACACAGTAGTTTCTGATGTGGTGTACGGCGACGTCCACTTTGAGAATGCGTAAGTACACAGAGACACAGACTCTGTATGTGTCTTCATAATTGGCAGTGGGAGAGTTATTCAAGATTGCATGTAGTCAATTGTGTCCAGATACTTTATTTTCAAGATGCATGATTAGTCGTGTACATATATTTCTCTAGTAGTTGTGTTCAGATGCTTCTACTTTAGGAATGCTCCATTAATTGTGTTCAGATACTTATGTAATGTTTAGCTAACTGTGACCAGTTACTTTTACTTAAAAAAATTTAATTAAGACTAGATGTTTTTGATTTGGAAACGCTTAATTGATCATGCAAATATACTTCTTTTTTAGGAATGCTCGTTTAATTTGTAATTCTTGTATGTACACTTCTGGCCACAGTGATTCAATGGGGGAGCGGTGAGTAGTTGTGCATCCTAAGAATTGGAAGTTGTATGTGATGCGGCAGTTATATGCGAGTGTGTGTAGTCATCTGGATGTGTTAACCGGTGTTTAGTGCTAAATTTGGCTATAGACATTGTTTCTTACTCGCCTCTGCTGTTCGTCGTGTTTTTGGTTCAGTTCTACGTTGCCAGGGCGACTAAGTGTGCGGACTCTTCGTTGATATATTTATTATTCTACGTTTTTATGTACCGAAAAAAATCGTTGTAGTGGAGTGAATAAGCTACTGATTTCGAAAATATAGCCGAACGGCGTCTTCTTAGTGTTCCGTATCAATCATCGGTGAATTGTACAAGCTGTTATATAGACCGCGGGATGAATGAAGGGGGTCGACGATGAGTATTACGTACTATGTATACACATGTGCACGCTCATATGCTTGTGAAAACGTTTGTATATATTCACGGTATTCTCGTTCATCAGGTTGCAGTTGAGGCCAAATAGTATCTCAACTGCGACCAATAAATCCAAAGCTTACCTATGCAACCATATACGTTATGTCGTACATATGTGAAGATATACGTCCAACTCGCCTCTACCACAGTAACATCGATGACCAAGTGCTTGTCAAAGTCGACGGATACCCCACATATCATCTGGCAGTAGTAGTTGACGACACGCTCATGAAGATCAGCCATGTGCTCAGAGGTGAGGTGAGTACTACGCAGGTGCTATACCACTCATGATAGTGTTGGCCATTTCTACGTGCTATGCGTATTTGAACCGTATCTCATGCCATGCATGCCTTAGCCGTCTCTACAACCCCAAACTATCATGGATGCCTACAGTGTGTCCTATGTAGAATTACGGCCTCCGGTCAATCTAGAATATCAAGATCAAATGAGATAACACATTGGTTTTTATTTGTATTTACAATAATTTAATACAAGCTCTTTTTCCAATAGTTTCATCGTGTATGTTCGTAACAGCTGTTGCTGTATGATTCGATGTACAGGAATGGCTCGCGTCAACGCCGAAGCATTTGATTCTCTACGATATGATTGGTGCGCCCGCCCCAGTGTTTGCCCATCTGCCGCTGCTGCTGAAGGCTGACAGGACCAAGCTCAGCAAGAGACATAACGATGCCTTTGTGGAGTATTACAAGGTATGGCGACACTTAAACTGTAGAAGTTCGTTTGGCACTGCAATAGCTGTACATATTGCTGCTTAGTACCGAAGTTCATGTCAAATTTGACCAAATACGACAACCCGTGCTTAATTCATAGTCTTTCCGATCGAGCTATGTCGCACCGGAATTTTGGCTTTGTTGTAGGCTGTCTCACAGATATATGTCGTGAATGGTTTTGTGCGGCGCCTATTTTTTAGTCGCTTTTACTCGCATCCTCTGTGTTTCAATACTCTCGATTCCAAATCGAGATCCTTGAAAGCTCGGGCGCAGAAATGAATTGCATTGATATCCACACATTTGATCATATATCTCATTGGTCTTGCTGTGGTACAGGAGAAAGGCTATCTACCTGCCGCTCTGTGTCATTTTGTTTCTATGCTGGGTTGGGCTCCGCAAGACTCGGAAAAAGAAATATGGAGCTTGGATGATCTAAGTCACGAGGTATAGTTATATGTCCATCTAGGTTACTTTATGGGCTTAGACATGATGTGTATCTGTTGCATGTGCGATTCTATCCGTGGGACTGTACATTCATACAACCCTCGAATAAAAGACACTACACATATTGACAAATTTTCTTTGTTGCATATTGACATGTGTACATGTCCCTTACACCTGCCAAACGTCACCAGTTTTCCTTCGATGGTGTCAACAGGAGCGGCTCAATCGTGGACGAGGACAAGCTGAATTACATAAACAGACAGCACATGATTCGTGTGTGTGAGGAAAGTAAACTTGCGCCCACGAGTGAGATGAAAGCGCTGATTAGTTGCCTACGAGAGACTGTGGAGAAGAATGTCGAGAATAAGAGGTAATATAAGACTCTGTAAACATGTGTATGGATGTATATATTTGTATATACATATATGTACATATGTATTGAAGTAAATACAATCGTATGGATGTATAAAAAGGTTTACGTATGTTTGGATAAATAATCGTATTTAAGGATGCGCACACATGTATATGGATGTATATAAATGTTTATGTATGCTTTCATATTTTCCGTTAGTAGAGTTTGTGCGTTTGCGTGACATATATATATATATATATATATATATATATATATGTGTGTGTGTGTGTGTACTTACGAGGTTGACAACAAATATAGTTTGTGTGTGTGAAGGAAACATACATACGCCCATGATTGAGATGGGGGTGCGCATTTGCTTCCGTGGTTGACTGTGAACAATGATACAAGGAATTGCAAGCTTACTTACTCTTTTGCGTGTGCATTTAATTTAAAATGTGTGTGCGTGTAGTCTCAAATGTGCACCCATGTAAATAGTAAGTCATCAATTGGTGCGTATGTTGGTAGCGAGCAAGTATATGCCCATTTGTGAGGTGTGAGTGCTGACTGGCTGTATGTGAGAAACGTTTCAGAGGGCGCCCGGGAGTATCAAATGACTTGCGCATATATTTAGAGATGTATTTTTTGAATACACACGTACTGTTTTGTTCTAATGGAAACGCTTGATATTGCATCGTGCGTGTCCAAGAGCATGTGCACACGTGCACGACGATCATGAATTCGCTTACGGTACACTTTAAATTTGAGAATGGTAATGAGTGTGCCAGAATTCGCCAACAATCGTTTTAGCGTCTCTGGGTGTGCTGAAAATATCGTTGCAGAACAAACAGTCATCATTAATTTGAAATTTAAAAATAAAACACATATGCCGAACGATCTCTCTTACAATTGCAAGTAAGGATAGATGCTTTAGGAATTATAGTTCAAATTCGTTTGTGAGACCGTCCTGATCAAAGCTCCTTTATATTCTATCGACTGATACTACGAATGACAGGTTAGCGCTCTGCGACAATGAGGAAAAGCTTCTGAACAATCAAAGGTTGCAGGCTATAATCAACATTTTCCAGGTATTTTATCTCCTTCAATACATGAATACATTTGTAAGTGCTATACTCAATTGTGTATATTATATTGGAAAGTGGACTTCTATATTCCGGTATATTTTATCTTTAGTCGTGGCTGCAATTATTCCTGAATCTTCCTCCTTCGAACAAGATTGGCCCACCTACACAAACACACATTCATACGCGTGTGCTCCCTTATACATAAATGTGGTTGTATCGAAGTACCGAATGGCAGAACGGGATCTGTAAAACCTGTTCTATCTTCTATTGATGTAGTGATTTTTCTACAGCCCTTACTGACTCGTGTCTATGCATATTATAACATGCCATTAAAGCAAGGCTGTACATGTGCATAGTTTGATAAAACCTTGTATGTAGCCATATGACCATGTATATCTTTGAGGTATTTATATATAGGGTTGGCGCCCGTCTGAAGTGGATATGCATATGTTATACGTCAATAATAATATACATGCTCGTATGTACCGAATTTATCTACCCAACCTAAATCCATATGTACAATCATGGATGTATGAATATGACACTGTAATATATCTTGAACAATTGCACGTAGCTTCTACTCGTCTGGGTCTCTAACCGCTGTGTATATGCTGAATATAGGTCTGAATACTACAATATAAATCAGTCGGAGTATATTCAGTGAAATGTTTTCTCCTTTGCCACATATATTTGTTCATTGTGTCTCACGATCGCTTACAGGACCGAGCGGCCGTAGTTAGTGAGATACCCGAATCAGCTGCCTATCTCTTTGCACAACCTTCGTACGACTCGAAACCAATCCAAAAATGGGGGAAGAAAGTCTGGAAACCGGAGATAGGTATGTGTAAATGAAGTTGGCATACGTGAGTGGACATATGTATGTTGCCCTTAGTATGTCTACTCGAACTTGGTTGCATATGTCACGTTGTGATTTTCCATGAACACAAGCCGCTCGTGTATAGCTTAGTAATATTTGGTTATTAAGAAACACTAATTCCACCCATACACTTGTAACACAATCATCTGTTTTTCCTTATTCTTTCCAAGTTTAGTTGACAATCGGTAATTATGCGTTTCCTTACGCAACTCTTTCGCACAAACCCTTTCATGTATGAGTGGACCACCTCACATGCATTTGGCGCTCTCTGAACGCATGATGCTATGGGTGGTGTATATCTACAATCTGGATCGAAGCTAGGTAGATCCACTTCTGTGCACGATTATGTACACGAGGTGGATCAATTAGAACAAATATACTATCCTTGCATCAGTACCATTTCTTTTCCTGTTATATGAATTAAGCCTTTGGGCGCTGTAGCTTACTGTCGACTCAGTTAATACTCATGTACGTGCTCTATAGTCACACAATGTTATCAACCAAAACGGTGATAAGTCCAAATTTCTGAGCTGGATTTGACTGGGCTTACATTTATATTACGCAGCCCAAACACTTCGGGATAAGTTCGAACAGCTCACAGAGCAAGAGTTTGCAAAAGACGAGACCCTTGCCACTATAATCGAAGATGTGAGCGCTACGCACAACACTACAGGAGGAGCGGTCATGCAGTTGCTACGGTATACGATAACGGGTAGTAAAGTATGTCTCTGTACCTGTCGTGTCACTATGCTTCAAACTTGAATTAAGTTAGGAATATGCATATGCCCTACTATATATAATATGTTTATACGTGCCCTTTCCTTGACCCGGGTTAGTATTTATGCGATTCCTGTGTAACTAAGCGGAGCAACATAGTTCGTTTCATTCTGCTTGATTGTGTGTGGTTTCAGGCGAGTTCCGTTCTTAAGTGTGCTGAATCCAATCTAGTGTATCGTTGGTGTACATTTGTGTACCTGCAAGGGGCAGAAGTTACGTAAGTTTTCGTTAAGACTTGTTATAAGTAGCAAGCGACAGAACCTGCCTCATGTGCTTGTAACGTCTGGAGCTCTCGAGTGAGATGAACACACTCCAGACATACTATGTTGCTGCAAACTACGTGGCCCACTATTCAGACGTACATCGGGGGGGGGGTTCTTCTGAATTCCCTATACCATCGACAAGTTCACGACATTAGTTATGAATTACGAGTCTAGTTGTGTTGGAAGCCCACAGACGTGAGGTAAATAAAGACAGGTTGTGGCTTGAAGCAGGGAAGAGCGTTGTAGATTTTACACACATCATAATATTGCTTTTCGAGCGTTTCTGACCAATGGTTTAACATTTGGACTTGACTCCGCTACAGATGGGAGGCAGTGTCGCACAGACCGCAAGTGTACTAGGAAGGGATGAAGTGTTAAGGAGGTTCGACCAAGCAATGACTATAACTGGAACATAATATATGTTGCTCTATGAAACAATAAAATCGAAAAGTGAAGTACTCAAATAGCCGATCTGCTATTGTGCTTGTGCGTCTGTGAACGGTTTGCCGGGTGGTGTGACTTGGATCTGTACCAGCTGGAGTTTATTCTCTGCGAAATGACATTGATTTGAAAACCTCCATTTACTTGGATGCGATGCAACAGGTTTTATTGACTTAACTCGCTATGCAGATAGGACCGCTCCCCGTTAGAAACTTCACCAGGGGTTACATCATTTTCCAAATAAGCACTAGCTAACATATACTTTACTTTATTTTTATATATTTCTATATATTATCTATATTAGGTTGAGGCGGTGTGCCGCGTTCACAACACGCATTTAATAGGAAACGACCACAATGTTGGGAGAGGTTTTCCTTTTTATTCCGTTAAATCGGTACAAACGATTTGAACCTCGGTAGAGTGCGAAGGTCGTCGATTGGGTAATATACTACTTCAGGTTTATCTTTATTGTCATAGATAGATTTCTACTGTTCTGAGATGTCCAGCCTCGGCGTTTGTGGATGTTGCTTCGACGGCCGTAAACCTAGTGCTTCGCGATATCTTACACATTCCGCTATGCATGTCTGTTCCTTGTCCCACACTTCCGTGCCTGCCGGTTGTATCTGCGCAAACTCCGTCGCACCAACTCCCACATTACACGCATCTGGCATCACCACCAATTGTTGGTGTGACGAAGGTTCATAAATCTTGATCCTTCTCATGATTAGCGTGAGCAGTTTTTGTAGTACTGCCTGCTGTGACGCTCCCCATTTGAAGATGGCACCTTTCTTGGTTAAGTTCGACATCGAAACTATTATGGCAGCCATATTCGGTATACATTTGCTCCACCAACTCATGATTGCAAGTAGTAAAATTAGTTCTTGCCTGTTGGATGGTGTCGGTCTATCGAATCTTGTGCTCGTTCCTTGAGAATCATAAATGCATTCCCACTTGCTCACGTCCAGAGAAAACTGTTGGTATGTCCGTCAGGGCATGATTTGTGTTTTCTTGGGTTGTAACTGGGTCTTATCCTTGATACAAATATGTACGAACTGGATGACTTGATGCCAGTGCTTTTCCAAGGTCTGACCACTGATTCCTAGTGTCGACGGTGTTTCGCTATCTTGTTGTGGTCTTTGTACGGCTTGTGGTCCTCAACTTCTGCAAAGACTGTCTCTGTGTAGAGATAATATTATTTATTTCTGCTGCATGTCGAACGCTTTTTCTATGCCATCTTGTAAGCTTGTAGGTCTGTGGAACTTGCCGTCTGAAGTATAATACGTTACAGGATAGGGTTCTTCGTGAGTATATAGATCACGAGGACTGTGTTTCGTTTCTAGGCTATAGTTTCACCTGGACATTCTTGATATATCTGGGGCCATACCTAACCTGCAGGAACTTTGGATTTATTCTGTCTACTTCTTTCTTAGGCTTACACAGTAATTATCCTACTCTTTCCAGGTACGAGAAATCATACTCATCCGGGAGTTTGTCGTCCAAGTCCGGTACTCGTTGTTCGTCTATTGCTGACCAGGACTCCTCCTGTTTAGGAATAAGGAATCCTACATCCTGACCTCTGATAACTACAACAACAAAAGCTGGTGGTTCTGTTCTCCTTTCCCAATTTGTGCCCAATAAATTGTCCTATAAAACGTCGAAACCCAATACTAATACATCACAGTCTTGCGGCAGCCACTCAGATATCAAGAAAGATATCTCATTAGTCTCATAGAATTTTAGAACCCCATCCGGTGCTTGCACTTGTAACAACGATGTTGTTCTTCACCACTACCGCTAAACCCTTGCAAATATATCGTTGGGAACTGGTGTTTCCTTGAATATTCGCCCCTGAACATAGCTAGTCTTGCACTGGTATCAGCTCGAAAGTAGAGTTAAAATTATACATAATTTAACGCATCGAGCATATGAGCATACTTATAAAATGGCTATTCGTGCAGGGCTTGATCACCCGGCGCTGAAAGAAACCATACGTGAAGTATACCGACGCTGTACTGATTGTGAAAAGAACCAGATCAAGCGATACGGTTGGGCACCCCTAAAAAGTGTGACAGAAGACCAACCGATGCGCCGAGTCATAGTCGATTTGGTTAAACTCCCGCGATCCAAGCATACTGGCGATGTATATATCTGTCATTTCTTATGTGTGGCTTCGGGCTATAACTTGCTTTATGCAATACCGAACAAACGTTCACAAACAGTGGCAGAATTATGCTATCACGTCTTTAATGACTTCGGTTTCCCCCGAGTACTATGTTCTGATAACGGTAGTGAGTTTTGTACCGACGTAATGGAGGCACTTATACTCGTATCAGGCATGACCCATAGGCGTGGTGTTCCTTACAAACCTCAAACGCAGGGTGCAAATGAGACACGTCATAGAGAACTTAAGAAACTCTTGCGTACCGCACTAGACGACGTTGAGGATATGTGGCCTTATCATTTGAAATGGGTTCAGACTCAAATGAATAACTGCATGAATCCTCAAACTGGAACACTCCCGTTTCACTATTTCTTTGGCCGCTATAGTGAATTACAAGCAACGTTTGATAAAACTGCGCCCGAGAAACACGCTACCCCGTGGCTACAAAAGATCGAGCATATGCAGAACGTTGTTTACCCCTGTTTACTCGAGCACAAAAATCGCGTCCTACTTAAAGCGTATGACCGATGGAAAAACACTAAGAACATTGTTCAGTTCAAAGTCGGCGATTACGTTAACATTATAAATCGAAACGCCAACGTTACCGAACTCTCTTCTAAGACGATAGGACCTTTTGTTATTTCCTACTATGATGAGAAGAGTGATACTTACGAAGTGAATAACATCGATGGTACTAGCGCAACCAATCTAGGCACTCACCGTATCCCTACCTCCGAACTCTCATTCGCTCGCTCATTTGATTCTGATGTACCAGTTATGGAGTCACAAGTCAAAGATATAATTGACAAAACATCCGAAGACGGTTACACTTACTACAAGACCCGTTTCATGGATGGGACAGTAGCTTGGCTAACCTCCGATGCATTTCGTGAATCTCGCGACTTTCTTCGTATCTTTAATAAGAAATGGAATAAGCGTTTACATAAGAACACACGAGATAAACGAAAAGGGTTTCCTCAGGTGACTACAAACCCTGACGGATCTGAAATTCCCTATGTGCCACCTACTTCCTACGTGACTAAACTTTCTGATCTGCTTACCAACAGTGCAGAAAATTGTTCAAACTTACTTACTAATGAAGAACAGCCTTTGGCTATTACCTTACCAAATAATAAACGTAAGGCGCCTACATCGGAAATGGTTACTGGACCAAATATTAAACGACATAGAGTACAACATGAGTCTTGAACTCGTACATATAGGCACATACTTACTCGATAAGTCATGACCGAAACCGTTTTTACTTTGGTTTTCGCTTTACCAACTAGATCGTATCTTAACGTACGTTCGTAGTTCTAAAAGCTACTGGGGGCTATGTAGAAATACGGCCTCCGGTCAGTCTAAAATATCAAGATCAATTGAGATATTACATTTGTTTTTATTTGTATTTTAAATAATTTAGCACAAGCTCTTTTTCCAATATTTCCAAAGTGTTCTAAATTCACTTTGATGGCTCCAATAGCCTGAGTATTTGGTATGACTCATCTACTTGGACCTATTTGAGACATTAGTAGATGTAGGATATTATAAACTAAATTTTATAATCTCCGAACTACTACTTATAGATTTTGGTCCTCCCGCCAATCTCCAAAATCCAATAAGTCTTTTTCTTTTTTTAACTTTTCTTCAGATGGAACTTTATTTATATCAGCTAATGTATTAACGTGGCTTACGTTATTATGTCTATTTACAAATTAGGCAAGTGGTCATGAACACTTAGTACTTCTAGTAAAAATTATTCAATAAAGAACAGCTAGAGGTACGCCCTGTGTGATCGAGGATATTCAGGCTCTTAACAAGAGGCAGTCCTGATCATTCTTACACAAGCTACCACTGCTAAATCCTAACTGACTAAATTGTATTTTAGTTCAATATAGTTTGAAACCTAGTAATTTCCATCGAAGTTTACAGAATAGTGGTATCGTTCGTTAAGAACTTGCGAGACTCTAGAAGTTCACGGTCACATGCATCTTCAAAAAAGGTGTTATGTATATTATCACGCAACTGGTGCCAGGGTAGGGCTTTCCAGTTGGGCTCATGAGCCTTCAAGATAGTTCGCCATTCACCTGGCTCACAGAAATGAATAAAGGCATTCATCATCTGCTTATCCTTAAGGCTAGCAGACTCCTTAAGTTGGTCGAAAGCCTTCAGTGTCTCCACTGTACTCTCATTAGTAGAGAAATCGACCTCAGCCTGCGCGTTACCTAGCTGCTTTATAAAGCTTGGTTCTAAGTGTTCACGAGGCTCATGCTCAGTGCTACGGGCTGCTAGTGCCAAGATGGTGTCTATTTCCTTTCTCTTGTTATCGATTAGATAGCGAATGTTATCCGCTTTCCTATCGTCAAGGTCAGAGTCATTCAATAGACGGTCCTCAAGGACTTGCATACCAGAGCGTAATAGCCTGAGACGAGTATGTCTAGTTCTCACTTCCTCATCCTCAGGATTAGAGCGGGAACTCTCTAACGAGGTACTGGTGTAGCGATCGCCAAAATCGTGATTACCAGGGTTAGTTGGCAAATGAGGGTCGATATTACGAGGATGGTAAGCCTCATCGAGTTCCATACGATCATATCCTCTGACAGGGTTAGGTTTGTCAAGTGGATGGTCAATGGTAGCATCAGAGCTATAGATATTAAATTTTGAAATATTTTCTCTCTCGCCAGTGGTAACTGGCTTAGTAGTAAACATACTGGCTGGTAAACCAGTAGGTCTCGGGTTCGAAACTCGGCCCGAATTTTTCTTCTTCTTCGGTATAGGAAGAATATCAGCCAAGTGGGACACGATAGAGGGGTCCACAACTGCTGCTGCCGCTAGCTCCTTCAAGAGCGCTTCAGTGCGGTTCAATTGGCGTCGAGATTGAGAGGATCCAACCACTCGTTGTCGAGTTATGGCGTCCTCAGCTTCGGCCCCAAGATTTGAGCTGAATGGAATGGCTTCTCCATCGATGGCGAAACCGAAATTTTCGGACAGGTCCAATACTTCCTTTTCACTCCGGATTTGTGCTGGAGTGTCCTTTAAATGTGGAGTTATAATGTCCCCGACATTCGTATCCACGAATTTTCCAGCCTTTCGACGTTTATCCCCAATATTTTACGGCACGTAGTCAGGGGGCAAGTTGGGGTCCTGAGCTTCACTCCTAGGTGATACACGGACGCTGGCGAGCCTTTCCGCGGTAGTAGATACCTCTTCTTCCAAGGCTTTAGGATCCGACGAGTCATCCTCAGAATAATCCTCTGTACCAACCTCAGAATTTGCTTCCCCAACAGTATCCTCGGCAGGCTCAACTCCAGACAGGCTAGGTGTTTCCACAGGGACCTCAGGAACCTCGGCAGGCTTAACAGGCTTAGAGCTAGCGGCTCCCTTGCCTTTAGAAGTACCCTTAGCCATAGTATTTGCTGGATAGTAAATCGATGTCAGACAGTCTAGAAGCAGTACACTACTGTAACTACTAAATAACTGAAAAATATGTAACTTCGATGGAAATTACTAGGTTTCAAACTATATTAAACTAAAATACAATTTAGTCGGTTAGGATTTAGCAGTGGTAGCTTGTGTAAGAATGATCGGGACTACCTCTTGTTAAGAGCCTAAATATCCTCGATCACACAGGGCGTACCTCTAGCTGTTCTTTATTGAATAATTTTCACTAGAAGTACTAAGTGTTCATGACCACTTGCCTAATTTGTAAATAGACATAATAACGTAAGCCACGTTAATACATTAGCTGATATAAATAAAGTTCCATCTGAAGAAAAGTTAAAAAAAAAGAAAAAAAAGACTTATTGGATTTTGGAGATTGGCGGGAGGACCAAAATCTATAAGTAGTAGTTCGGAGATTATAAAATTTAGTTTATAATATCCTACATCTACTAATGTCTCAAATAGGTCCAAGTAGATGAGTCATACCAAATACTCAGGCTATTGGAGCCATCAAAGTGAATTTAGAACACTTTGGAAATATTGGAAAAAGAGCTTGTACTAAATTATTTAAAATACAAATAAAAACCAATGTATTATCTCAATTGATCTTGATATTTTAGACTGACCGGAGGCCGTATTTCTACACCAACTGCAGACAAGCGGCTACTACCAGGGTCTTGCTCACGTTGGTTACAAGAGATTGGCTCATATGTACCGAAAGGTCACCAATGAAGAAGTGTAAGAGCAAGAATGCCACAGTGTGGTCCAGGATTGCAGACCATGTGCACGTATGCGACGCAACATGGCTGTTTGTTATTATCGAATGTTCCATATATTTGCTTGTTGACCTACTAAGTAGAGTAACCACCTTTGTGGTACGGATCGGGTCTGCGCCGTGTAGTGCCGCGGAATGGGTAACAGTGTTTTGTCAACACCGGCCCGGAATTGACTCAGCACATATCTTCTATTGTCGACTCTCTTGGCCAAAGCTTCAAACGGGAATTTACTGACCATTTCTTCCCATCAATCTTTCTTGAACCACTACAGCGACTATGAGAGCCATACCATATGTTCATACAGTGTAATATACATACTTGTCATTTTTGAAATAAATATTATTGTCCCTATAATCTTGCACAGAGGATCTACGGCATTTTGGTTGGTCACCACGGGCCGGTCTGGTTTTTCTATCGGGATTTAGGTTTGGGGCCACAAGCCACAAGGTTTTTTAAACTTGAAAAATACCAACAACAATTGGTATATATTTGTTTGTTTGTTTTGTTGAGTTTTTTTTTTGAAACACAAAATGGACTTCGTTCTCATCATCTCATGTATTTAATAAGCAATGTTTTTATTTATTTTTAATTAATTGTGTCGTGTTTCAGACTCTCACATGAAGGCTGTGATTGTTCGTACCCTTTTTTCAACCACAACTATATATATATATATATATATATATATATATATATAATCAGCCATAGCAACAACAGATATACGCGCACAGTCACACATAATGAGCTATTTAGTATTCGGATCGACTGGTTACATCGGGTCCAGACTTGTAGCCCTATTGAAAGATGATGGCAAATCTGTACACTGTGCCAAATCTCGCATTGAGAATTATGTCGACACCGCGAACGAATTAGATGAAATCAATCCTGCATATGTACTGCACGCCGCCGGCCTCACTGGTCGACCTAATATTGACTGGTGTGAGGTAAATAAAATCCAGACTGTGCAAGTCAACGTGATTGCGAGTCAGAACCTTGCGGATATGTGCTACCAGAGAGGCATCCACATGACGAACTACGCAACTGGCTGCATCTACGACTACGTAGAGGGTACGGAGCACGCATGCGGCGGAAAACCCTTTACGGAAACGGACGAGCCTAATTACAAGGGATCCTTCTACTCGGAGACCAAGATTTACGCCGAGAAAATCATCTCTCAATATCCGAATGTCTTGACACTACGCGTCCGGATGCCTATCTCAGCTGATTTGCATCCCAGAAGTTTTGTGACGAAGTATGTTCCTGGGTGTTGTGGTATCGCGTGTCTAGTATAATAAGCGCTGTCTGTGTGTTGGCCGGATTTTTTTTGATTAGACACGTTACATATATGTGTACTTCCTAATTACTCCGTTACCCAATCTGTGTGATCAGTCCTGTTAGGGAAAATTATCAAATTGCTATTTGCTCCTGTTTTGATAGCTGGGAGACGCGTTCGTATGTACTCGGGTTTGTGAACTCAATTGTAAAGAATCGGTTGTATTTTCTTGCTTCTGTACGTGAAGAATGTAAATATTTAGATTTAGATTGTGCCCGTGTGGGGCTGGTTGTCTGTACGCCTCAAAGCGTAACCGCATATTCATGTTTCATATATCGGCAGAATGTCTATATAGCTTGTGTATTTATGCAGTATGTCCTTGTGGAGCTTGCAAAGGAAGAGCATGAGCCTGTCAAGCTTATCGAGTATGAAGTAGATTAATTGTGGCCTGCAATGGTTCTTGTCTGAAAGCATCACAGCTTAAGTCCAGACTAAGAGTGGCGTAAAAACAGTCCTCGCGTACGAAATGATACAGTCGTTCGAGCCCGTGAATATAGGCAATTTGGCTTCAGCTTGTGTTCAGCCATATTCCACAGCATACACTCACCGACTATGGGCGTTTACGTCGCGATGCGCATGTTCGTGCAGCTTGTTTCTGTTTTTAGACCACTATTGTCAAATCATCTGGTGCCCATCGCTTGATCTTCAGGGATACATTTTAGACAGATACATAAAAGTACACGCACTACGCTGCCGCTATCCAACGTGATTGGATTCTCAGATGAACATACAATCGCAATATCAGCGAGCGTTTGATATGTTCGATTCGATTACTTTTCAAAAAAAAAACTGTTTCTTGGCACGCTTATACTTTATTACCTGGCCCATACTCACCATCGTACATTATTCGTTTCCGCCTTGAAACAGGATTGCCCAATACGAGAAGTTGATCAACTATCCCAATTCTGTCAGCGTATTAACGGAGCTGTTGCCCATTTCCCTGGACATGACCTCGAAGAAGCTTACTGGTTTGTACAACTTTACCAACCCGGGTACCGTTTCCCACAACGAAGTGATGGATTTGTACCGCGAATTTATCGATCCCACCAAGGTCACCACTAATTTCAGCATCGAGGAACAAGCCAAAGTGATCAAATCAGGTCGCTGCAATAACCACTTAGATGTGAGTAAGCTGCAGAAACTGTATCCCGAAATTCCAGAAGTGCATGTGGCACTAAGGCGTGCATTCGAGAAGATGTCCAACGATGGGTTGGCTGTAAAGCGAGAGGAGTAAATATAACCTAGCCGCTTGCTTGTGGGCAAATTAGTCAGTCACATGGTAACAGTTTTATTGCATCGCAGATAAGTGAGCAATTGCAATATTGCATCGCAGATAAGTGAGCAATTGCAATATTGCATCGCAGATAAAAAAAAAAGCAATGCATTATTGCATCGCAGATAAAAAAAGCAATTGCATTGCATCGCAGATAAATGATGCTAGAAAATATTTTGCGTTCGTATCAAGGTCAGTTTTATTAGTAGTACAAAATAAACGGATGCAGCAGGTCGCAACACCACGAGCATACTGCATCACAGCACCCCGCACCATACCGTTGCTTTGAACAAGGTAAAACAAAATAGCCGTCAATCGTATCAGCTTTTCAACCTGCATAGTCGGACTGCATATCATCAGATGTGTAAATATATACGACTATGTAGCAGTCCTATAGTCATACACGCCATGAATAAATTGGTGTCTATCATTTTATTAGCAAAAGATTTCTCTGGTACACTAGGCAAAGTAGTTATACTTGTTTCTTAAATACGTTTAAACTAAACCCTTGAGTTTACACTATGAGGATGATCCGAGAATGAAATATATGTGGCTTCTTTAATCCCACTATTTAGGTACTCCGAAATACTCTAATTGAAGATATGTACACTTCCAACCTCGGCCACACATAGTCCTCTTATTCGATTTCATACGCAACTACTAGTAAATATAAAATATTCGTAGACTGTTGAGTGTGCAGTGAGTGCACAACTGCATACTGTGCACAGTGTGCACATAAAAAATAAATTTATCTTTTTGTTTCATTTGTTGTTTTTTTAAATTTAAAAATCAATATATATATATATATATATATATAAAATATAAAAGATGATGAAGCCAAACCACCGCAGCAGGCAGACGGGCAGGAGCTATGTTGTACTGAGTTCTGACAGCAATGACTGATATAAAATTATTATAAAAGAACTTTACTGCAATCTCCAGCACCTCGTGACTCATTACGAACACGTTTGATTGGTACACCGAGAAGTACAACGATCTGAAGCGATAAACTGAATCACACACAGGAATATGAATATAATATGTATCTAATTTTTATATTAATATTATTTTTTAAAAAAGAAAACAACAAATTGCCCTCGGAACTGTGTAAAATATGTACAATTTTATTGTTGTTTATTTTTCTATAAAATAAAAATAAACAAACCACAAAGTTTTGTTTTCTGCTGCTTGTTGTTCAGTGATTCCTCAGCCCTCAGTTCCTCACTCCTCACTCCTCAGTGAAGTCAGTGTTGTTCCATTTTGTAGTAAAAACAAACATATATATATTTTTTAAATATACTCAGTACTGCCTACTGAGTACTCAGAACACTGAGCACAGCGAGTCTGAGACTTTGAGTCTTTGAGAACACTGATGAGGGATGACTGACAGTCTGACAGACATCACTTTTTTTTTAATATAGACCGGTGTGTGAAAAAAAATAATTTATGTTTTTATGTATTTATATTGTGTAGTAAATTCTTTTTTGGTCTTTTTTAAAAGCGGGGGAAACACAGTGAAATATCATATAGCTACACGTCACTGTACAATCTCGCTCCCATTTTCCCAATATCCTGTACGTACGTGCAGTTTTTCGCGACCAGAAACACAGTAAATCATCTGAATCGGTATAGTGATCAAAATACACAATATGGCTCAAGGTGGAGCCCAGCAAGGCATGTTCAGTCACGGAGCGGCGCCTAAAGTAGACTTATTCTTTAAGTGTACTAGCTTACTGGATATGGACACCTTCTCAAAGTCTGATCCACAAGTGTGGGTGTATATGTCCAAAGATGGCCAGCAAAAGAATGAGAAACTGGTTGGCAAAACTGAAATTATATGGGACAATCTAAATCCAGGTAAGTTTCAAGTTACATGTTCTGAGGTGATGAGAACGATAATACGAACCTGGTGTTGTACCAGGACAGTATTCCATTTCATCACGTGTTCTGTCTAAACTTTGCCTTGTTTGTATGAAAGTTGTTTCTTAATTGGTTGTATTAAAAGTGGACCTTTGTCAGCGAATTATAGCTTCTATTGTGTTGAGTTGGCATGGCCACTTTGTGGAGCTTGCCCTGTTTTATGATCACTGGACTGCTCAACTATGTACTATAAACAAATTAGTCGTACACAAGCTGCACGTATGAAGTTTGAGGTCTCGTGGTGGAGCCTACATACTTATTCGAAGAGTGATCTGGGTTGGAGTACGCAAATCTTTGATCTTAGCGGATTGTATAGACCGATTCACTTCTGGCTTATCTATAAATAATGTTTGTGTTCTGTGGAAGGGTATCGTATACATCATTGAAGTTTATCGTATTGAGACCAAGTTATCGGTTTAATACTGGCATTGAACGTGCATACAAATATGAACCTTAAGAATTATATCATGGATAGTTACTTACCTATCTAATGATGTTTATTACTTAGTCTAATCAATTGAATGTCGCATATATAATATATATATATATATCTACACACGAACACAAACACACACACACACACACACACACACACATATATATATATATATATATATATATATATATATATATATATATATATATATATATATATATATATATATATATATATATATATATATAATATATATATATATATATATATATATATATATATATAGCATATATATGCTGTCATATATGTTCTTCTATATTCATTTACTGCTGTTATCATGATCCAGTTCACTTTGTTGTGCAGCATGCAATGCACACACATGTATATATGTGTGTATATTATGTTATATATGTATATATATATTATAATATGTATTATATATGTATAATAATAATATATAATATAAATATAATAATAATATGTATATATATATTGCATGCATATGATATATGTATATACAATATCATATATATATGAATATGTGCATATATGCGATATATATATTAATAATAATATGTAATATATTATATATATATATATTATATAATATATACTGCATAATACACAATCACATACACATCATTGCATACACGCACGCATCAATATGTATATATTATTATATATATATATAATAATATGCATAATGCATGCATGCGTACATACGTACGTACATACAAACACATACGTACGTACGTACGTACGTACGTACGTACAAAACAAACCAAACAAACAAACGTACATACGTACGTGCGTACGTACGTACGTTCATTTTCATGCGTATTATGCCATAATTATATATATATATGTAATATATATATATATGTATATATATATATGCATATGTATATAATAATATATATATATATATAATATATAATATATATATATATATACATATACATGCATACATACATGATGAAGCATATTACGTACATACATGCATGCATACGTACATACATACATTACATATGTATATATATATGCATGCATGCATGTATGTATGTATGTATTTATGTGTGTATGTATATATATATATATATATATGTGTGTGTGTTTGTATAGTTTTGGACGCCCCTGTATCTTATTGCGTTTTTATAGGCGACGGTCATGTAGGTATATATTCACGTATTGCTCTTTGGAAGGGATAGGCACATTACATTGGTACATCATCCGTATTTGTGTAGATATGTATGCATGCCGTGACATTCCAGGCATCACTGTAGCATTTTTATAGCCGATGTTTCACTATACTAGATGTTTAGTTAATGAGGGCTGGACTATATACTCTTTCCATATACGCACTCAAATATACATTTATATATACATGCACTTATTGTGATGTCTTTGTGTATGTGTGACCAATTTCTGCACCGATAGATACATGGTTCTTTGTTACTCAGAGTAAGTCTTTTACACTTGCGAATAGTATTGCAATTGCGCACTTCAAGTCCGCCTATTTTGATTTTTTTCTGTTCCATCGTTGCTTCTTATTCCTCTATTCAAATTGTATATGAATGGAATAGTTCTTGCATGGCCTTACTCCGTTTTTCTGCTCTACAGCTTGCTCCCACATCATGCGTGTGTAGTGTACCGAGTGTGTGTCTAAACGTAAAGATTACCTTCCCAATATGAATATCAGGCGCTCAAGCGTCTGTTTAGGTGCACGTTGTTATGTATGCGTGTGTATGCTTCAAATTATGGGTTGCGCATCTATCGGTGTAACTATATATATACGTATGTTTATATAAAGTCTACGGCCATATATCACAGATACATGTCCATATTGTTATCATGTTTGTATATTGTTTGATTTTGAATAAGCACATACATTAGTCCAATCATACATGCATGTCGACACATACAGATATCGGTTCAGATAAAGTCAAGTACATATCGTGGATTCTCTATCTGGTAATCTTGTACAGAACATGCATCCTTATATGGCTGCATACTTGCTCTCGGCCAAACGTCTGTAAGACCAGCCTGGCTTTTTTTTGCAAGCGTCTATCTATACATCAGTCTTTATGCTTCATTGTAGCTCTATCAATCCTTATGTCTGTTTGTTGTTTCATTTCCTTTCCTCGGCTGCAGTGTTCACAAAAGCGGTCACAGTGGCGTATAATTTTGAGCAAAACCAAACGTTACGACTCCTTGTGGTGGATATTGACAAGCCTGACGGGGGCTTAGATAAGCAAGATATTATCGGTGTGGTGAAGCTAACGCTGAGCAGCATCCTTACGTCGAACGGACAATCGAAGAAAGTACAGTTGGTCAATGAGAAGAAAAGGAAGGTAAGGGGAGTATATGGTGCGTGCTGTTTTGGTTTGCTTGTGCTGTATTAGTAGGTATCATATGTGTTTGCAAGTATACTAAAAGCAGCTGGGAAATTTAGTCGAAAATAACTCAGCTAGTGAAGGAAACGACGAGAAGGGCGGGACCAGCAAATAGTACGCTCAGGCCCTCTTTGTTCTCGAGACTTTAGCAAATACACTCAATTTTCCGAGTTTTTAGGGGTATATGGATTAAGGGTCAGGGTTTAGGGTTTACTAACCCTGAACCCTAAAACACTAAAACTCTGAAACCGGTCGGTATACGGGAATTCTTTAGGTACATGATTGGGTGTGTACTATCATCTACACAGGAATGTTCACTGGTAGTTCTGCGAGTGAATTATGGCATCAGGAATTGTCTGTATTTCTCTTACATAGTGTGCGTTCCGACACAACACACTTTAGAGCTATGTATTTCTATTGCGTGTTGTCTGTATTGTTTTGTTTTTAGGTCAGTGCGTATACTTCTATCGTGTTTTGCGTGAGTTTGTCGTCGTGGCTGTTTGCATTGGTTTGTATGCCACACTCTTGTTTCTGTCTATATACTGGTTCAGTGCCAAGCAATCCCCTGGTATTATCATATAGATCAATCGCACGCGCTTGTTATAAGGCTTTGGTGCTCACTCCCGCAATGTCCGTGTACACCTCATCTAGATTGGCGGTATCATACAAGTTTCTGTCGAAGAAGTGGTTGAGAGCAAGACCATAGTGGCGCTGGACTTCAAGGCCACCAAGTTAGATAATAAAGACGGATTATTCGGCAAAAGCGACCCATTTCTGCGTATATCGCGGCAGAGAGAAAACGGCGAATTCGACGCTGTATACAAGACAGATGTGATCAAGAATAATTTGAACCCGAATTGGAAAAGATTCACCATACCTTTCCAGACACTGGCCAATGGCGATAGGGTAAGTGTATACATGCTAAATCCCATACGGTTGCAAGGGTTGTCGTGGTTTTGATGTTGTATGGGCTATTTTTGTTTTTGCATATCTAACATTGTTCTGTTTGTCTGCTTATTGAAATTCATATGTGAGTGTTTCTTTGATTTCCTGAATGCGAGTGAGTTTTGAGTTTATTGATGTTCCCTGGCCATTATTCGAAACCTTTAAAATCGAATTCGGAAACACGAGGCGACGTATACAGCACATTCACACTTGCCTAAGATTCGAGAACAGTGTCACTTGGGCATGGGATCCCGCCTCCCGCTGCAACCGATCACAACCTAGTTGTATTATCAGCAGTTTGTAAAAGCAATCTGTGCGTCACAGTAGTATCCTTCTGCAAATATGTTGTCTGTATCATGTATATCAATATGCTTGCGCTCGTTCCGTCACAGATCTCTCATAACCTATGTCAATTCTCAATCCCTCGTGTCGTAGGAGCGTACGCTGATGATAGATGTGGTAGACTGGAACGTCGATGGTTCAGAGGACCACATAGGAACGGTTTACACATCTGTGCGCGCGTTAGAAGAGTCTCAGGGGCCAGCCAGTTCGATGCCGGTTATCAACGAGAAGAAAAAAGCCAAGAAGAAGAAGTACAAACACTCTGGTCTCCTGCACTGTGTGAAGTGTGAGCTGATTGTGGCCTCGACGTTTCTGGACTACGTCAAGAGCGGCATGGAGATAGGCCTGGTGAGTTTGGCTCACATACATGCATGTTTGTGATCTGTCACGTGTGGCTTGTGGTTCATTGTGGAGTATTCATATCGTAGGGCTTTCTCCGAGGCTGTGTTCGAATATACATGTATTAGCGCGTCCTCAGAGGTTGTGGGTGTGTTTCATATTAAGTGTGCGCATATACATATCAAATTCAAGGTAACCGGCAACCGAGTGAGTTTGCCAAATATGAATAAAGTCTGACGCGCAAAGTATGAATATTGTTATGTTGTTCTTCGTGCATGATTGTGTAAAATTGCGGTGTGTGCTAAATACGTACAGCCTTGTCATGTGCGCTGCTCGGTCTGTACATCATGTATATGTTGGTTGTATATATATGTGTGTGTATCATAGGAAAATTTAAGTGAGCTGTTTCATTGTCATGTTTCGTTTGTAAACGAATTTCATCTCGGCTTCAGTTTGTTGATTCGCATATTTTATATCGAGCTGCTGCGTGGAACAGATGATCACTTGCCTGCGATTTGTGCAGCATATTGTTGCGTTCTCACGGTTAGTCGTAAACGACTTGTCCATTTGTGAAATAAGTAGTCACACACATTTGTTCGATTCAAATAAGTTTTTAGCTCGTAGGTTTATAATGTCTGACGTTGATGTGACGTGCCGATACCTACGTTATCGTTGGCACATATGATTGCGATCGATACCATGGCATCTAACAGGCGATCTCATAATTAGAACTAAGATTTATCCGTCAAATTCGTGGTAACTAGCTGCGACTAATAGCTGTATACAGCGTCCACTTGTATATATACTATCTGATATCTCACTATATATATAATGTATACCATCTGGTATCTCACTATATATATATATACCATCTGATGTCTCACTATATATATATATATATATATATATTTATACGATGTATCATTATATATGTACCAGCTGATATCTCACATTACCTGTCGGCCTGTATCCTACCATGCGCCACAGATGATCGGAATCGACTTCACAGCCTCCAATAGGGGGCCATCAGACCCACGGTCACTACACTACATGAACCCTAACGTACCCAATGACTACGTCACCGCCATACAACAAGTGGGACAAATCCTGGCCAACTATGATGCCGACAACAAATTCCCGTCATACGGTTTTGGCGCGCGGGTTCCACCGAACGGCCATGTGAGCCACTGCTTTCCAATCAACTTCAATTATAATGATCCCGAAATTACGGGCATAGACGGAGTGCTTGCTCACTATCAGAACTGTCTAAGTTCAGGTCAGTGTGGTATCCGGCTCAGTCGGTTGTGAGGGTGCCCGTGGGTGTTGCTTACGTCGTCGTCATGTGACTTCGGTAGCATCAGTCTAGAGTTTTCAGCTGTGTATTGTTGCGAGTCGTCTGGCATGATGTTGTGACATCCTTGTGTATGTGGTTGTTCGTGTTGCGGATATTTAAAACAAACTAGAACAATTGAGTTTTCAAGCTTTGCCACGTGGACACGTATTCCCGCTGCTCGCTCGTTTGTATCGAGACTATACACTCATATGTGCATAAAATAGTTATACTAGTCTTAATTAGCTTGTACGATATATACTTAGTGGTTGGTCACTTCAGTCCGTTTGCTTTAGTGTCGCATGGCCACACATCTTGGTCCAGTGGTAAATGTGCCACTGGTTTATTGAGCTGAAATGCACGCAATATCTGTCCTGAATTCAGAGAGAACTTGATACGGTGTAGATATATATTGTGTTTGTGCAATGTAAATGTATAATACCTCACTAATAATGTACAATAACTTGATGCGATGTAATTTATGAGCCGTTCAGCTAATGAAACCCCAGCTACGAAATTTGCTGTCGGTGTGATCTAAATCTAATGCTGTTTTCATTTATTTATTTATTTTATACAGTACAACTCTCGGGTCCCACAAACTTCTCGCCAATGATCGAAACGGCGCTGGCACAGGCCAAGGGAACCACGGCCGAGAATCTTAAGTACACCATCCTGCTCATACTCACCGACGGAGTGATCTGCGACATGGACAACACCATCGACCAGATAGTGAAGGCCAGTACTGAAGCTCTGAGTATTGTCATCGTAGGGGTGGGCGAGGCCGACTTCGGGGCGATGGACTACTTAGACGCAGACGATGCTCCCCTGGTGAACAGACAGGGAAGGAAGATGGCCCGAGACATCGTTCAGTTTGTGCCGTACCGAGACTTCAAGACCAAAGGCGAGCGCAGCATTGCCGAAGTCACCTTAGCCGAGATACCCGAGCAGGTGGTCAGTTTTATGGCTAGTAAGCGCATCCGCCCCAGACCCTCGCCTGCGAGTCTGATGCCAACGCCCAGTGTGGTGTCGACATCGTACGCCTCCAGCTACCAGTACGCTCCTGGGTCGCCGCAGAGACAGACGTCTTCTTCATCGGCGAATGGCCAGCCACCATATCCCACTCATCCTAGTGCGCCGATGCCACAACCGTCGCAACCGTACACAGCCCCATACCCAAGCAATCCGACTATACACACTGAGAATGTGCAGCGCAAAAACTTGCCACCTCTGATACCTGGCCACAGGCTCTCTAAGTCCAACTCGGCCTCGAACTCCCCTACTACGTCTATTTTAAAGAACCAATCAGCATACGGTAATGGAGGTTATCATTCGCCAAACCAGAACACAGCACCGTATCCCACGGCCAATCAGAACACAGCATTGTATCCCACGGCCAATCAGAACATAGCACCGTATCCCACGGCCAACCAGAATGCGCCATATCCGGGTAACAACGGTAGTAACACGAATAGGCAACCGGGCCGTTCTGGTAATAGACTGATTGGTACGGCCTCGGTAGTCAGCTATCAGCCGTTGGCAGCACCCCACGACCCGTATCGAAGAAATAGCTTACACAACGCACACAGAGGGGGTGCCCAGCAGGAACAACAATACCCCTCGCCCTATACAGGATCAAATAATAGTGTGAATACAGCCCCATATCCTACCAATAACAGGAATGACCCACCGTATCCCCAATAAACTGTCTTTTACTCACGCATCTACTACAGGCCACATGTGTATCTGTTCGCCTGGCAGTATTGCATTGGCTAAAGGATTCAGCTGGTGTTGTTTCGTACCTTCTTAGTCTGTCTGCAGTAATTGTACATGGGGCGGTGTTCGAGTTGAGCTTCCTGTGGATTGATCTCTTAACAGATATACACCACATTGACTTACCATGTAGGTGGTATTATGCACAACGAACGAAAACATTTTCATTTGAACACCGTTGATATGCTGCAGTAAAGCTTGTGCCTCCCGTCTCCATTCACTATCTACTATTTTATTCTTGCGCGTGCATCCTACAAAACTTTAGGTCATTTAGTTGACATCAGAAACGTTTGCCTTGCAAACACCAACAGATTCATGCCATCGTAATCCGCTAAACGAATTTTCTATTACAGGTAGAGTTCTATAGTAAAATGTATATATATATATATATGATGATTGATTTGAGTGCTTCATGTTCTATGCTCAAGGTTTTTATTTGCCTTATGTATACATTTACTCTACACTAGAAAATATCAAATCTTACAACCTTGGAAAGAACCACGACCCAATAGCACCGTCAAGGTCTTCTTTGCCATTATACGGGTACGTTGCTATCCATAACCTTGACAAATTGCATATCAACTTGTCATCTACTAAATCCCAGGATTGGCACCATTCTCGTTCGTAGCAATATTGAGCACATGCTTCAAATCGTTCCACAACGGTCATATCTTTCAAATCACTGATGTCTACAGTTTCATCATTACTATCGCTCACCACAAGTTCGACAGCTGGCACCCGGTAGTAAAGTGTGTCATCACCTTCTCCAATAACCCACTGCTTGTTCAGATTCCTGAGTTCTTTGATGCTATCTTCTGGATTGTACCCGTCTGCCCTGCATCGCTCATCAAACTCTAGCATACAGCTGGTACCCTCCACGCACTGCTTTTCTTCCGGATTTGAAGCAATACAGTTACCGTCTACCTCAGTCGGGGTTTCACAGAATATACTACCGCTGGCTGAAAGAAAATTGGAACCCCCACCTCGTATGGTGACATCCAAGTACAAATCCGGGTTAGAACATGAATCAAATTTGTGATACATTTTCAACATGTCATTTTCTGTGTGGCCCTCCTCTCCGTCGCGTTCAAATACAACCAACTCGCCATCTTCTGTCGAGTAACCTTGGAGGTAAATATCATAATTATCGCTGAAGAGTAATATACATTTGTTGTCTTCTGGCATATTGGGCTTGTACACGTATCCCATTGCCGTACACGCACCTTTCTCCCCTCCGCTTGCCTTATCACAGGCAACTGAGCAGGCCTTGGCGTACTCATCTACTGTATCAAATTCGTTATCACCACTGAGTGACTCCACATCTTCAATAGCATCCGACATCTTCGGATTTCCACCACTATCATCGCATGGCTCGCTTGCGCAGCTTGGGTTTACATAGTCCACTAATAGCAGTTGATTTGCACTCGGCTGATATGCATCTGGCAGTGAGCTAGCATTCTTCTGCATTTCTTCATACCCAGGTTTGAACCAGTTGAATTGTTTTTCCTTGAGCTTGTCAACATCTTCTGGTTTCAAACATTCACTCGCATAGATATCCGTGCTAACACATTGCAGACCATCCTCGCACTCATTGCCGTCGTTGTTGGTAAATGAATAGAAAATGCACTCTTCGCTATAGCAGCTCTCTTCGTACTTGATACCCACACAACCCAATCTCGATGCACCCCCACCATCACCACACAAACTAAAACCGTATTGTTCGCCTTCCGAACAGAAATCAGCCGGGTTGCGGATATATAGCTGCAACGCATTGGTCGATGGCGAATCGAACCCACTATCTTCCTCGATGTACAACTCTTGGAGATAGTAATAAACCTCTGAGCTAAGCAGATTGACACAGAGTGTGTTATCTGAGTCTGTATCGGGCAAAAACCGGATTCCAAATCCTGCACACCCGTTCTCAGGGATGTTTGCACACGCCTCCTCACAAGCGTCCCCGTATGCTTGTATGCTATCGTAGTCCTTTGACCCTTTTAGCTCATCTACCACGAGTGGTGCGGGTTCTCCGCCGGAGAATACCCATAGGTCTAACACGGGAAATTTTCGGTCCGGAATAGGGTCTTCGGGAGGATACAGTACTTGATAGTAGTTCTATATTAACGGAACAGATTCAAACGTGGATATTAGGCAGTCATTCAGAATGACTTTTGCAAAAATAATTGCACTGTGAATGAATGTTATCAACATTGTACAATTCATGAATCGCAATGTCGTTTATGTTCAACATTGTACAATTCTTAAATCGCAACGTCAATTGAGTGGCTTATGTTTCAGCAGCTTGTCATTGGCATAGAACACAAGTTCGGAACTCGATGGGGACTCAAGTATACTTGCACGATCTGAACAATACACAGAAGTCATTGTAGTGGGTCAATGAAGATTGAAAACACTAACGCGATTGACAACATACCGGCGAAGAAAGTACTAGATCATATCTATCGAAATTCAACTTTCCCATTTCGGTATATGTAGGCCCATAGTATGCCAACCATTCCTCGGGAGTGATGGGTAGACCTTCCGTTTGGCGTCCATCGATTGAACACGCAAGCGCAACGCCAAGAACTATGCCTGTTCGGATGTGCATGCCTACAGATAGTGTATTTATAAATGGGTAATATATCTTGAAGGTCTTCACGGACTAAACTATAGAGGTATGTATGTGTATGTGGTGGTTACAAAGGTGTATGTCATTCATATACACATTATAGTGCATACGCTAATAGTGCAAACGCTATGATCATAATGTGTGCTGACTGTGCTCCAAATGGCAAATCTGCTGCAGACGCATCAAATTTTGAAATTTGTGGAGCACTACATAATGAGTATATGAGTATAAAGTGTGTGTGTATTTGGATTTTTTAATATATATTGGCCGAGAACGGCATCTTTGCATAAAGCTTTCGTATTATCCAATACGATTATTACAACCATATATTATTGCTTTTTAGGAGGTCATATTATCTAATCAGAACACTCCTTTTTTTTTTTTTTTGATCTTCAGTTTTTTTATATACATACTACGTAACAGTCTTGTTTATCATCATTCACTCACATAGTACTATAGTAGTCGGTGCTCTCAGCTCTAAACAGTAAACAGGATATGTTTCACTGTCTGCACTCGCCACTCTGCAGTGCAGAACTATTGGAATTAGTTTTGGAGCATGACTAAGTAATCGCTTATAAAGTAGATATAGCACACTATGGCACTGGATTTCCTTTTACATATATAAAATTAATTACAGATAGATGCCATGTTTAAAAAATATTCGAGGTCGTATTACTACGCATATACGAATTTTATAGTAAAAGTTTCTAGTATCACTACAGATAACAAGTTATCAGTACACATCTGAATTATTCATGATGCACATGGCCTTAAAAAATGTTCAAATTATTAAAATGTAGTGACAGTTTATATATATATATATATATATATATCAATATATATACATAAACACACACACACACACACATCATATATATATATATATGTATATATATATATATATATACATGCATACATACATAC
The DNA here is from genome assembly GCA_001586965.3 of Sphaeroforma sirkka. Taxonomy (NCBI): domain Eukaryota; class Ichthyosporea; order Ichthyophonida; genus Sphaeroforma; species Sphaeroforma sirkka. Next base: position 4,842 of record LUCW03000898.1, on the reverse strand, counting down.
ACACATGTATCATCAATATATGTATATATATATATATATATAATATATATATATATATACATATATAATATATAATATATATATCATATATATATATATATATATATATATATATATATATATATAATATATATATATATATATATATATATACATATATACATGCACAAACACACAAACAAAACATCAATATTATGTATATGTATTATATTATATATATTATATATATATATATATATAATATATATATATATATTATATATACATATACATATATATACATACAATGGCGTACGTACGTACGTACGTGCACATACGTATGGGCAATAAATGCGTACGTACATACGTATTGTTACATGCGTACGTACGTACGTACGTACGTACGTAAGATGCATAGATGCGTAATATACATGTAATACACATACACGTTACGTACACACGTACATATGCGTACGTACGTACGTACATGTCTGATACGTGCGTTGCGTACGTACATACGTACGTGCATACGTACGTGCATGAACCGGACGCACGCACGCATTGCACACACGCACGCACGCACATATAATAATCAATATATGTCATCATCATCATAATCATCAATAATATCATATGCATATTATTATATAATACCGTATACATATGATATATTATTATTATTACATATATATATATAATATATGTATATATATATGCACATAACATATTAATAATATGTAATAATATGTATATGCAATATATAATAATAATATGTAATACACATGTATATATGTATATTATATATATAATATTATTATAATAATAATAATATAGCCATATAATATCATTATGCATTATTATTATTATTATTATTATAATGGTTTGCATGACTTCATTATTGCATATATGCTGTATATATGCATATGCGTATCGTTATTATGCCATGTTTTTGTACATATTGTAATAATATGTATACATATAGCCATTACATACTAATATATGTCATATGGTTAATGTTATTGGCTTTTTGATGTGTTATTGCATATTACTATTATAATATGTTATGTATGCATAACATATATATTATGTATAATATGCATATTGCATTATAATAATGCGTAATATTATATATAATATTATAATATATAATATATATATTATTATTATATATACAATTATATGTATATTATATTACATATCTACATATATGTATTATGTATACATATTATGTATGCATGACATTATATATATGTATTATGTAATATAATAATATTATATATGCATAATATATATATATATATTAAACACACACATATATTATTCATGTATATATATTAGCATATAATATATATATATATATACATATATATAATAACATACATATATAATATACATATATGTATATATACATATATTGGCATGCATGCAATGCATTGTATGCGTTTTTTTATATTATTTATATGTTCTGTGTGTTTGTATATGTGTGTGTATTTATATATGGATGTTTGCATTTATATATGTATTAATGTCTGTACGTATGTAAGTATGTATGCATGTTTATACAAACATACATACATATACACATACATACATACATACATACATAATTCATACACATATCATATATCCATACATACATACGTATATATATATATATATATATATATTGATAATATATAATAATAATAATATTTAGTAATATATATATATATATATATATATATATATATATATATATATATAGTGCCAGCCACCTTCTCGAGCTTCGCAACTGGTAGAGGGCACGATTGACACATGGCGATCTATTCAACCGGAGGTTGTGCGTTCACACGATAGATTGTTTCGACTGCTTCAACACACATCAATGTACAACCTTAATAAACAGACACTTGAGGGTTGAAATTTGAAAAGTTGGAACTTGCAATGTTCAATATATTTATATATATTACACACATATGTGCCCGAAGATGTGCCGCGCTTTTCTATTTTTCGTCATACGGTAATAAGTGCTTACTGATATTGAGATTAGAAAATTAGTTACGTTCAGAATAGTCCAGTGGTTGAACACTTGGCTGCAAATGAGCTGGTCGTGGGTTCGATTCACTCTGTAAGCGGATTGGCCGGTTGGTTTTGGGGTGCTATCATTGTGTAGGCTATTGCAACAAATATTTTAGGGTTTATACAGGGGTAGCCCTGTGGGTCGAGGGAATTAAATAGAGGGAGTGTTGTTCAAGGCGGGCAACCGAACAGGAGAACCTCTCAGCATCGCCACGTCTCAGCGAGAACGGCTCGTGCGTTGTGCTGCACAGTGATAGTGGACCAAACCCATTCTTTTTAATTGATGATATATTTATTTTACTCTCTGTTATGCCATAATATGTGATTCATAATAGAGGGAGTGTTGTTCAAGGCGGGCAACCGAACAGGAGAACCTCTCAGCATCGCCACGTCTCAGGGAGAACGGCTCGTGCGTTGTGCTGCACAGTGATAGTGGACCAAACCCATTCTTTTTCATTGATGATATATTTATTTTACTCTCTGTTATGCCATAATATGTGATTCATAAATAGAGGGAGTGTTGTTCAAGGCGGGCAACTGAACAGGAGAACCTCTCAGCATCGCCACGTCTCAGGGAGAACGGCTCGTGCGTTGTGCTGCACAGTGATAGTGGACCAAACCCATTCTTTTTCATTGATGATATATTTATTTTACTCTCTGTTATGCCATAATATGTGATTCATAAATAGAGGGAGTGTTGTTCAAGGCGGGCAACCGAACAGGAGAACCTCTCAGCATCGCCACGTCTCAGGGAGAACGGCTCGTGCGTTGTGCTGCACAGTGATAGTGGACCAAACCCATTCTTTTTTCATTGATGATATATTTATTTTTTACTCTCTGTTATGCCATAATATGTGATTCATAAATAGAGGGAGTGTTGTTCAAGGCGGGCAACCGAACAGGAGAACCTCTCAGCATCGCCACGTCTCAGGGAGAACGGCTCGTGCGTTGTGCTGCACAGTGATAGTGGACCAAACCCATTCTTTTTTTCATTGATGATATATTTATTTTACTCTCTGTTATGCCATAATATGTGATTCAATTATGATATTACGTGATATTCTATATGTCAATGTGTGGATTTGCACTCGGCTGATATGCATCTGGCAGTGAACTGACATTCTTCTGTATTTCTTCATCCCCAAGTTTAAACCAGTTGAATTTTGTTTCCCTGAGCGCGTCAACATCTTCTGGTTCCAAACATTCACTCGCATAGATATCCATGCGAACACATTGCAGACCATACTCGCACTCATTTCCGTCGTTGTCGGTAAACGAATAGAAAGTGCACTCTTCATTATGACAGCTCTCTTTGTACTTGATACGGACACAGCCCAAACTCACCGCAAATTCACCATATCCACACAAACTAAAATCGTATTGTTCGCCTTCCGAACAGAAATCAGCCGGGTTGCGGATATATAGCTGTAACGCATTGGCCAATGGCAGAAGGCCATTTCCCTCGATGTACAACTCTTGGAGAGAGTAATAAACCTCTGAGCTGAGCACATTGACACAGAGTGTGTTGTCTGAGTCTGTGTCGGGCACAAACCGAATTCCAAATCCTGCACACCCGTTCTCAGGGATGTTTGCACACGCCTCTTCACAAGCGTTCCCGTTTGCTTGTATGCTATCGTAGTCCGTTGACCCTTTTGGCTCATCTACCACGAGTGGTGCGGGTTGTCGGTCGAAGAATATCCATAGGTCTACCATAGGAAATTTTTGGTCCGGAATAGGGTCTTCGGGATGACGCAGTACTTGGTAGTAGTTCTATATTAACGGAACAGAAATGAAGCGTAAATATTTGGCAGCCATTCAGACTAACTTTTGCAAACATCATGAATATCGTTTATTTATGTCACCGACATTGTACGTTTTCAAATCGCAGCTTCATTTGAGTAGCTTATGTTTCAGCAGCTTGTCATTAATTTAGGACACAAGTTCGGAACAGGAGAACTCGACGGGGATTCAAGTATACTCGCATGATCTGAACATACACACAGAAGCCCTTGTAGTGTGCCAGTGAAGGTTGAAAACACTAGCGCGATTTACAACATACCTTCGAAGAAAGTACTAAATCATATCCATCGAAATTCAACTTTCTCATTTCGGTATATGTAGGCCCATAGTAAGCCAGCCATTCCTCGGGAGTGGTGGGTAGACTTTCTGTTTGGCGGCCATCGATTAAATACGCAAGCGCAACGCCAAGATCTATATATGTTCGGATGTGCCTGCTTCCAGATAGTGTATTTATAAATGGGTAATATATCTTGTACATCTTCACAGACTATACTTTAGAGGTACGTATGTGAATGTGGTGGCTACAGAGGTGCATGTCTTTTATATACACAGTATAATGCATACTGGCTATAATCATGATGTGTACTCCAAATGGCAAATCTGCTGTAGAGACTAGAGCACCAAATTTGGCTGTGCGTCATTTTTTTGTACAAGTATATGTATAATTGGCCGAAATATCATAAAGATCTTTCTTTAGTGCGTCACAGATCTGGTCAGGCTAAATTCCATATTAGGATAAACGTTTTACATTCACATTTTAACGCAAAGAAACGGGTACAGATCAGGAACTGTGAAATTTTCCCATCCTAATGAATACTGCTTCATTTGTGCGTTTAACGCGTTCAGGTCCCTCTGTCGCATGCATAGAAATCTTTGCATAAGATTTCATGACATTACTTTTTTACATAAAAACAGTTTATCAAATGATTGTGGTCGTCGTGTAAACAATTCACATGTGGTTTGAAAATATAGCTCATTTGCAATAATATGTAGTCAAGTTTATTA
>LUCW03000897.1:10000-39203 GCA_001586965.3 Sphaeroforma sirkka | reverse complement strand
TTGATCAACAGTATGTGTTCCTATATTTTTGAGCTGTTGCTTGGCGTATTAATTGATATTGAATCCCACTATATCGTAGGTGAGAAGCTTTAGTGGTCTTGCCGATGAGTGCGAAAAATGGGCCGACCTTGTTGATGGCGGGGTTTTGCTGCAACTGCTGGACATGATGTAAGGATTTCATTCTCGCATTATGTCCATTTACGAGCAATGATGTGTGATATGCATGGGTACTGCATCGATTTGTTTCTCGACAGAACTCTCGGTTGCTGTCCAACGGCGAATCATAATGTATATAATGGATTTGTATTGCGTTAATGTTTTTCTCAACAAGTTCATCGTATATCTGTGTTTTTGTGGTTGCTGTGTCCCTAGTAGGCATGTGGGGAGTGTATAGAGAAGATTTTAGCTCCAATGACTTAACGGTTTTAGTATGTTTCAAACACAGACTGTTTGTGTACATCGCTGGAAATTTTCTTTCCTTTACGTTGTGCCTGTGTCTAGTGCGTCCCAAAAACACATACCGAATTAGCATATGACGTAATTATATGATTTTATGGCCGTAATTATCGCTTCGTAGCAACGATGTCACAATAAATCAGTGTTTTGATACAATAGCAGTAGATGCCTACATTCATATATAATTCTGATGGTTTGTAGACGCGTATTCTTTGAGGACGCCACAGCTTTTTATTATGTTTAGTGTGTTTCTTGGGTTTCAAGTGGGTGTTATATAAGAGGATGTGGACACACACACACACACACACACACACACACACACACACACATCACACACATATATATATATATATATATATATATATATGCATACTACTTACACACACACGCACACACACACACACACACACACACACGCACACACACACACACACACACACACACACACACACACACACACACACACACATATATATATATATATATACTATTTATATATATTTAAAGATATAATGGCCTCGTCTAAGTGGAGAGGATAAGAGTGTGTCAAATGTGTGTTTTTGTACCTATTAAATATATATTTTTTATTGCGTGTTGCTGTGAATTGCCGAGTCTTCAAGGACATATCTGGTTACTTTAATCACAGGTCAGTTCATGCTGTGTGACGTACACATGGTTTTACTATACTCGCTATATATCGCTGCTTTACTCGAGTATTGTATGCGTAGTCGTAATTAGCGATGCAACGAGATACATAGTGCATCGCGCATATGTGCTATTGTGATGTGGAAGGTGATGACCAGAGTATCACAGACTTGCCCTACACGTGAACCGTAATCGTGGGAATCAGCGTCATTGCACCCCCATCAGCCACAGCCACATGTGCATAGCATCGCGGACGTATAGATGTTGTTTGACACTGTTTGGAGTAGTTTAAACCTGTTAAGCCGTGTTGTGCAAGCCTACCAACCCAGCTATATAGATCTAGCTAGTCCTGTTGTAGATATGAAGTCTCGATTGGCTAGTCCTGCTCTATGATACTGCTGTCCTTGTTATGAAAATATTGCCAACGCTATTCCATAAAGTAGCGCATCTTACTAAGTCACTGTGCACCACACTATACAATAGTCTCGCAGGAACGGCGCCCAATGCGTATACGCCCAACGAAGCTATGCTGGATGAGCTAGCACAGCACACACACTGCAACCAGACATGGGTAGCCCTGGCGGACAATCTGGCTGTCGAGTATGCGAAGCTGAACAGGTACACTATATGGCGGAGAGTTTTTTTTTGAGTTTAGCTTCATGGATGCAGTGTATATAAAGATACAGGCACACACACAAACAGACACACACACACATATATATATATATTTATATATACATATATATATATATATATATATATATATATATATATATATATATATATATATATAGAACAGGTTTGTACTCAACATTATTCCACTGTGTGTAGTATAAATACAAATATTAGTAGGATATTTTATTCATCCTACTACTAAGAAGAAGAATATTTTTCAAAACCTAAAATTATACACTATAAAGATTGAATGACCGATTCCAAACCTAAGCATAAAGAGTTGAAAACAGATTATTTGAATAGAATCGGCATCAAGGGCCTTGGGGCTATTCCAATTGTTTGTCGATATATATATATATATATATATATATATATTTATGTTATGTTTGTGTATGTATATTTCTGTATGATTATATAGATTCGTGCGTATACATACGGTATTTGCGACCTTGTGCTTGATGAGCCTGCACTGCACATGGACCTCCATCAGACATAGGGGGTGACGTCTGTACGATGCAATCATCGAGTATGCATTCATCGTAGAGTATGCCAAGCTGAACAGGTAGGGTATCTGCTAGTTCATGCATATAATTCTGCTTTGAGGTTTCTTGTGCATATTTAGTCGCTAGATATAGTATGTCGTGAAGCTCCGATTTAGGGTTCAGGGGTTAGGGTTTATTAGACCCGGATTGTGACGGGCACGATGATACCAGTAAATGTAGGTACGGATGCGTATTCTTACACCTATTCTATTAAGTTTGCTTGCTATTCTACCTAGTATTGTCACGCTATCTCCGATAAATCATGTCCTCCCGCCGTAAGGGTTGTTGCCTTACAGGGCGATCACAGTATCACAATAAGTGTACATACCATCAAGTTTCTGTGCTTTCTAGGAATACCTACAGATATCATTTCATGCTCACACACTTATACCAGCACGAGTAGGGACTTTCGAGCCCCCACGCTCCTACTAGTAAGCTCTCGATACTCATAAGTGTATGCTGTCTCCATATCGCATGGTCCTCTCAGACATCTGCCACAGGATCAGTTTGCGGATATTCGAAATAGGAACGAAGGGGACAATGGCCATCCAAACGGTAAGTTAGGCGTTGAACCCATGTATTGATTACAGTGCAGAGCGTTTGTCTATGCGATTGGCCCCCATTTCAAGTCTTTTGCCCCGGGTCAGTCCAAGTGGAGAGGCGACCGTATCAGAGGCACCCTTCTGCATAACTCCTCTCAAGCACTGTGCCCTGACCGTGATTCAGTATGGGCTCGCGTAATACTTTTTGTGCAGTAATTGTCCATGAAGTGTTACGATGCAAACGCGCACGTTTCGATCAGTTATAAACCTGTATGTATATACGCCACCGTATCCACAGAGACGACCATCATAGCAACCACTCTGCTGATTCTGGGTGTGGCTGTGTTCTGCAGCGCCCAAGGAACATACATCGAGGCCATCATGACCACCCACGACACACACGTTCAAGGAGATCTGATGCGGTACATCCAGGTATATGTATATATACAGACGCACACACACACACACACACACACACACACACACACACACACACACACACACACACACACACACACACACACACACACACACACACACACACACACACACACACACACGCACGCACACACATATGCACACACACACATAACAACATACATACATGCGTATCATACATATCATAATACATATATATTGGCTATATCACATATATATATATATATACATATATATATATGCGTACATATGCATATATACATATACATATATTACATATACATATATGCGTATACATATACATATACATATGTACACATATACATAATACATACATATACATGCGTACATATACATATACATACACATATGCATATGCGTATGCATGCGTACATGCGTATGCGTATGCGTATTGCGTATGCAATATGCACATACATACATATATAATATGCACATACATTATTAATGCTGCGTGATGTAATACGTATGCATATTATTGCATATTATTGCGTATATTATTACATATATATATATATTATATGTGCGTGTGGTATGCAATATGGGACACAAACATGTATATATGACAGCTATATATGCATGCATGTAATACATGTGTATGCATGTGTGAAATCGATATATTATGATATACATACATATTGATATGACATACATATAATGTGTATACATATGTACATGTATGTGCATATGCATATGCATATGCATATGCATATGCATACATATGTATACATATCAACATCAACAATACATCATCATCAATATCAACACAATAATATATATGTATATGCATATTACACATACGCAATAATATATATATATATATATATATATATATATATATATATATATATATATATATATATATATATTATATATATATATATATATATATATATATATATATATAGATACATATATACAGATATATATATATATATATATATATATATATATATATATATATATATATATATATATATATATATATATATATATATATATATATATATATATACGTTTGTATTTGGTACGAGCACGCATGTTGACATTTTGATTTCAAGGCTTGTCAGTAGGTCCAGGTTCAAATATATCTGTAAGCGGTATATATACGCTCCCGTCTTGTTTCTCATAGGTCTTGATGGAGAATCATTACGAGATACCCACCCCTCAGAGCACACCGTTGACCAATGCACAAAGTTTGGCCCTGGTTGTAGGACAAGTATGTGCCTTCTTGGGTCATATGGTTTAAAGGGTTAGGTTTGGGTCCTTAGTTGTTTTTAGTATCGCTGTATCAGGATTCAGGTTTCAGGTTTAGGTTTGTGGTGTAAAGTACTGCTGTGTGAGGGTTCTGGGCAAATGTTCGCTGTATAAGCTGTAGATATCACATGCTCACATTTGGCTGTCTCACACGTGTTTTGAATGGCGAATGGGGTTATACTTGTACATGCTTTCTTCAGTGTGTATGCGTGTGTTGTTTGCTGTAGGTATGACATGCTCTCATTGAGGTTGCCTCACAAATGCGTAGAATGGCGAATGGGTTATACTTGTAGATGCTTGCTCAGTGTGTATGCGTGTGTTGTTTGCTGGGGTACTTTTTCATTGCAGGATTTTTTTTACACTGAGACGGCTTCAATGTATATTAACTTATGGTTACGTATTGGTATTTGTAGTTATATATATATGTATGTGTGTGTCTAGCGCTGATAATTTGCATTGTTGTACGCCTCTGCAAGTCAGTACAAGCACCTCTAGCACTTGCCTATCCAACACTTGTGTGGAACTAACACCCGCATGAGCCCGAACCAGCCCGAATCAATGCAAACTAATGCCAATTAATGTGAATTAATTCTGCAGAAACAGAGGGATGAGCAACAGGCGACCGACCGTCTCGATAACAGGCAGAAGTCACGGGCGCAGGAATTGGCATCGTACGGGAGTGTGGACAATATGAAAGTCATGTCTCCCAGTCGACTACGCGAGCGACTGCGGGCCGAGCGAGGTATGGGGTATGACCCAAACAATCGAAGTGTGGGGAATACATGCGTATGGGTCTTATCTGTGTATCCTTTCTGTGATGGTAGATGCGTGTTTATATGTACTAAGTTAGTATGATTGTATCTTTTATGTTCTTCTGTGATGGTAGATGTACATCCATATATATTAAATATACGTATGATTGTAACCTCACATTCTGATATAATACCCTGTGTATTTCCTTGCGTGGAAGGTCATATCCCTAAGTCGACTATGCAAAACAGTTGTGTGCTAAACGAGGTATAGCCTTGCGCGTTACCGCACATGTGCCGATGGAGTACCAGTTTACCCGTTAGTGGATAAATTGAAGCGTGCATAGTTGTAGACGCATCCAACAACGGGAACGATTACATGATCATGGGCTTGATTGCATTCGATCGGTGCTTGAGTGGGCACCCACAACCCACAATGTTTCTATGTGAGCGTTTGCGCGCATATTTCTATATATTCATCAATACACACACACACACACACACACACACACACACACACACACACACACACACACACACACACACACACACACACACACATATATATATATATATATATACGTATGTTTATTGTGCATATGATGCGGGTATATAAACTGTTTTAGATTGCATGAGAAACATATTGTTCTTTAGAGCACTATGCGAATGATTGCTAGACGATGTATAGCCTAAGCAATCGGTGTAATAGTTTAGTCAAAGTGTTTGTCGAGGTGGACATGTAGGTAAGCACACATCCTCATACTGTATATAAGAATCTTGCCATTGAACATTGGCGACGCGTGTATACTTTTACACACGCACCTGGACTACAACACATCTACACGTATACATCCAATTATTTACTTCACTAAAGTTCACGCCCTTATCCAACCCCCCCACCCCATCCCACCCCACCGCCACAGACGCGGCATTATCCTCCTCAGACAGTCTGGAGTCCTCTCCCGAGTATCAGAAGTTCAAACGCACACACTCACTCATCGCCATGGAGGCTGAGCTCACCCAACTGCGCGCGGAAGTCAAAGTGCTGCGAGACAAGACGCTCAACACCAGCCTCAACGAGTCCTTCGACGACTCCGCTCTGCGTGATGAGATTGATAGCATGCGCACCGAAATGTAGGACCGCGTGTGTTGTATTATATTGTGTTGTGTTGTGTTGGGTGTCTGGCCTATTGGGACGTGTGTATGGTGTATGTTTCACGTAGGGGTCAATAGTGGACAATTAACAGATACGTACTTGGCGTGTACCTGGCCTGACGTGTGTATGATCTATGTTTCACGTAGGTATCAATAGTGGTCAATTATCAGGCATGCAGCTAGGATGTGTTTCTACCATGTCGGGGCGTGTGCATGGTGTATTTTGTCGCAGGTGTCAATAGTAGACAATTAAGAGACACATACTTGGATTGTGTATCTGGCCTACAGGGACGGGATGAAGCAGCAAATGTGGGCAGTTGAGGCAAAGGCGCTAGAGAGCGACAACCGACTGGCCGAAGTCACAAAAGAGAACGAACGTCTACAGAGTGCACTGGATAGGGTCACTTCTGAGTATGAGAAGGTGAGTGCAAATGGGTGTAAATGCATGCATAAACATGCTTGAAGTATGAGAGGGTTGACCTAGCCGCATGTGTATACAGTGTGAGAGGGTGGGTGTTTACGCATGCGTGATTATGTATTAAGTATGAGCAGGCCAGTGTGTGTGTACGAGGTTGATTCATGCTGTAGTGCATGAGTGGACTTGTAAAACTGTTGAGAATGAAAGGTTAGGTGCATGTGTGATTATGTATTATGGTCAATGTGTTTGTACGAGATTGGTTCATACTGTAGTGCATGGGTGGACTTCTATAACTGTTGAGTGTGAAAGGTGAGGTGCACGTGTTTGCTTTTTGTTGTATATCTTTAGTGCTCTTTATGTATACCTCCGGTGGAGTCGCAGGCGAAAGTTAGTTGGTGTTTGGGAGATGGTTGGTGTTCCGGTGTATGTGTGCCTGTATACTATACCATGGGTCCATGTCCATGCGGGCGCAAACTGGAGTATGTACACGTGCTAGTTAGCTAGACAAATATGTATTGAATAAGCTAAAGTTCGGGACTTGAATTCCAAAATAAGGTTGGCGCTGGAGCCAGTAAATTGGATCGTATGGAGAAGGACATTCTACACTACAAGCGCAAACTCGAGAAGGTCAAGACGCTCGAGACAAAACTAGTGGACCTCGAGGAGTCGAATAAGGTATATATATATTTATATATGGGAGATAATGTATAAATATAGGAATAATGTTTTCATATATATATATACGTATGCGAATAAGGCGTATACATGTCATTCTATATAATATCGGTGCTCAGTAGTCGCTGGGCTATATACATTCACAGGTACAAATTCAAAATTCTGTACAAAAACATGCACCAGGAACCATGCATTCCACTCATGATTGTGTGGTATACCTCGCCCCAGCTGTCACTTTGTACTAACGAGTTCGCTTACCAAGACCTGTTCTGGATCCAACACCGGACAAATGGATCCCCCCCCAAAAAGGGTCCGTCATGGTTAGGTTTAGGGTTTATGTCGGTCACACTTCTTTCGGTTAAGCACAGAGAGCGTGTTTGGTTTTGTGCCGCTTTTAATGTTTTTAATCTTAATCGTAAGCGATCCAATCAACAGATTCTGTTGAGTATGTGCATGTGCTTGCAGTCACTAACCCCTACACAAAGCCGCAAGAAAAGTGTATATTTTGTATACAGGTTGACAGGGTAAATGCATGCGTTTTAGAAGCACAAACACTGAATAAGACATACAAAGACATATTACACAAACAGCAGTGCTCAACAGAATAGTCGATAATATATATATATATATATATATATAAATATGTCTGTGTGCTACTAGTCGATACGCGCAGGCAGGGTATCTTTATAGTTGTTTGTCGCTGCACCTTTCTGTGGGTACTAATCTATCATGTCTAAGTGTTTTTTTGCTTCTGCGTGTGTGTGTGTATACGTCTGTATATACGTCTGTATATACCGTATATACACACACACACACACACACATCACACACACACACACACACACACAATAACACACACACACACACATCATCATCATCATATATATATATATATATATATATATATATATATATATATATATAAATATTCATATACGCATCATATACATATATATATATATATATATATATATATATATATATACATATATATATATATATATATATATATATATATATATATATATATATATATATATATATATATATATATATATATATATATTAAGGTGTCAGCACTGTCATGACTTCGCGTTTCTCACAAAGAAACGCACACTCACTCCCTCAATCTCCAATCTAGGCATACGTCGCTGAAAACTTGGAACTCACACAACGGGTAAAGACCTTAAGCAAGCGAGCCGACTCTTTGCTAAATACGTCGTCTGCTGATATGACGCAGGCCATTCAGGAGGCCGAGGCGGAACGAGACGATGTAATGATTCTCATGGCAGAGGTATGGATATATATATATATATATATTCACTTTGTACCGGAACTTACCACCGAAATATGAAATTGCTGCTTAAAAATAGATGTGTTTGTAGAGTCGTTGAACCTTTGCCTGGTGATGGGCTTTTTCAACTAGGCCAAATCTGAAAAAATTCACAGCAAGCCAGAAAAATATGTTTATTTGAAGTAAGGATATGTTTGTAGAGTGAGTTTTTAATGCTTTGTAGCGTGTAACGCAGAGAACTGATTGTGGTAAACGGTCGTTTCTCGTCGCCATTTCAAGTTAGGAACACAATTTAGTTTGGACAGTGTCGGTTCTTTGGACACTTTTTTCGGTTCGTTCCAACTCCAATCTTTTTTGTCCTTTCTCATGTTCTCTTTTTGTGCAAGCCGGCTTTCCTAGAACCAGCAAGCACATGGTAGCCTTGCGCACTTGAATAATGTGCCCCGTCATCTGACACCTGACTTCCACCCTCGATGTCAACCAGATGGAAGAGAAGATAGAAGAACTCGATGCAGAAAAGAAGGATCTTCTGGAAAGCATAACGGACCTCAAAGACCAGCTGGAGCAGCGAGACAATGAGAGTACGTATATTCGATGTATCAATGGAAGACTTACAGCTGCGTATCCCATTGAGCCTATTATGGGCCTATCTTAATATTATATATTTCAGATGTCGGACTATCCTATTTATGCGGGTCCCTACCACGTCATAATATATATCTTGAGCATTCGACTTACTTTATTGTGGGTATTATTTTGCCGCAACAGATAGTGAAGCTGCTGTTCTCGAGAAGTCGTCAGAGCCATTAACCAGTCTGACATCGTCGCAGCACTTAAGTGGAGGCGATGCAATCAAGGTAGCATGTGTATTATATATATATATATATATTATAATGATATATGATGTATGTACATATGTATGTATGTATGTAGGTATATAGTTATGAGTATGATGTATGTACAAATGTATGTATGTATGTAGGTATGTAGGTATGATTAATGTAGGTATGTATGTATGAATGAATATATATATATATATATATATATATATATATATATATATATATATATATATATATATATATATATATATATATATGTATGTATGTATGTATGATGTATGATGTATGATGTATGTACATATGTATGTATGTATGTAGGCATATTAGTTATGATGTATGATATATATGCACAAAATGTATGTACGCATGTAGGTATGTAGGTATGATTAATGTAGGTATGTAGGCATGATTAATGTAGGTATGTAGGTATGATTAATGTAGGTATGTATGTATGAATGAATATATATATATGTATGTATGTATGTATGATGTATGATGTACGATGTACATGTACATAGTGTATGTATGTATGTAGGCATATTAGTTATGATGTATGATGTATGTACAAATGTATGTATGTATGTAGTATGTAGGTATGATTGATGTAGGTATGTAGGTATGATTAATGTAGGTATGTATGTATGAATGAATATATATATATACATATATATATATATATATATATATATATATATATATATATATATATATATATATATATATTATTACACATATATATATATATATATATATATATATATATATATATATATATGAATATATATATATATATATATAAATGTATGTATGTAGGTATGTAGGTATGTAGGTATGATGTATGATGTATGTACATATGTATGTAGGTATGTTGGTATATAAGTATGATGTATGATGTATGTACAAATGTATGTATGTATGTAGGTATGTAAGTATGATTTATGTACGTACGTATGTACGAATGAATATATATATATATATATATATATATATATATACCCTGTGGACTTTCCGGTTCTATGTATGCATGGAGTATGCTTTCACAAGTATCTGGATGCCTCATTCCTCTTGATGGAAATCTATTCATCATGCACAGGACTCGCTAGAAACACAGCGGCTGTTGTCTCAGAACAACGAGCTGCTTCGCGAGAATTCAGTGATGGTGGCGAATAGCAGGCAATGGGAAAAGGATCTCCACTCCGTTTACGAACAGTTGAAGGCCAAGACCAAGCAGCTTGCCAGTGCCAAAGAGGTGAGTTATTCTCTCTACTCCTTGTGCGGTTACACTTGCCGTGTGTATGCGGGGTTGGATAGTCCGGCTGGTTCAATGCAATGACCGATGTAGTAGGTGCTTCTGATGTTACATTAGTTTGAATTGGCAGTTAGGATTAGTTTGAATTTGTAATTAGAAATAGTTTGAATTTTTTAATAGAACTAGTTTGAATTGGGATTTACAGTTAGTTTGAATTGGTATTTAGAATTTAGTGTGATGTGATAGTGTTTAAAACCCACCATTTGGTTGTCGTGTACCCCCTTGCCCCATGTCCGTCACCACGTGGTTGTATATTGTTACAACATTTGAGAGTGATTTCTGTGTATGTGTGCCCAGTGCTTTTACTTCAGTTGCATTTGATCAAAACTTCTATTTATGACATGTCATTTATTGTCGTGTACAATTTTCGATATTTGATTTATTATCTGTAAAATTTACATCATATCATTTCTTGTCTGTGTACAATTACGACATATTGTTTATTGTCTGTGAGTGCATCTGACTGGTCATTTTCATATTGATGTCCAATTTCGGTATCACACCGTCCCATTTTTTGGGCTCAACTTTGTCTGTTCATTCAAAAGGGATATCAAGCCCCCCCCCCACACACACACACACACACACACACACACACACACACACACACACACACACACACACACACACACACACACACACACACACACACACACACACACACACACACATATATATATATATATATATATATATATATATATATATATATATATATATATCCGCTTTGTATGGATTCTATATCCTATGCCAATCACTCGTATTGTTATGTGCAGTACTCATCGTAAGTGTAGATCACTTTCTATTAGATCACAGAATAGTTTGCATCCCTTAGAGCACTCTCTTCATAGATCTGCATTCCTTATGTCACATTCTTTGTAGATCCGCGTTCGTTTCGTCACGCGTCTTTGTAGATCACAGCGATAGCCTGCATTCCTTCAGTCGAAGTTATCCACGTGTTTCTCAACACGCGACCTGGAGTGAATTATCAATTATCTTCTCATACTTCTCTTCATATTGTCTCTCCCCTTCTCCTCCTCTGTGTGTGTGTGTGTGTATGTGTTCGTGCGCGTGCTGTGTTTTGTGTGCAGTATCAAATGGCTTTCCTATTCTTGCTGTTGCCCTGTTTCTTTGCCATTCTATATCAGTTGCTGCCCCTATGATTCCTAGCACCGGAACTCTACTCTCGCATTGCCAACTGTTTATACTGGGTGGAGAATATCCTTCACAGACTTCACACCATGTGAATGCTGTAACCTGTGCGTGTATATGCACGCTTCTGCAGTACAAGCAGATGATCTGTACCACTTCCGAGTATCTAGCGTCTTCGCACTGAGTGAGTGAGAGAAGTGCGTGTCTCAAAGGAACATAGTTCGCTACTTTGATGTGTGTGTGGTCTTCAGTCATCGCATGCTATCATGCTGTCTGGTTACTAGCACACGCAAACGCACACGCACAAGTACACACACATGTCCACGAACACCCACACACACGCACACGCACATGTACATGTACATGTACACGTACACGTACACGTACATATACACGTGTATGCACGCTGGTACAATCGGTATATACCTACATCCACCCACACACCTCTGTCCACATCCACGCACCCCCACCCAACCCATGCGCGCAACACAACCTCACCGTGTCTACGCCGAAAAGTTCGGCACTACGCACGCCGAGAATGTGGCCATCAACAAGCGACTGCTAGTGGAACTAAAGCAAGAAAGACATCTGGTTAAATCGGCTCAAGGCCAGAGAGAAGAACACTCAGACACGCCATCGGCAGGAGCAGGAGCTGGTAGTCACGGCATGGTATAATCTGAACCTGCAGCAGTACGACAAGGCAGTGGCTGACTACCTGCCTGGTTATAGGTATGTGTATTAAAGAGTGTATGAGTAGGATTTACAGTATATATATATATATATACATACATACTTATATATATATATATATATATATATATATATATATATGTATATATATATATATGCATATGCATATGTATATAATATATGTATATATATATGTATATGTATATGTATATGTATATGTATATGTATATGTATATGTATATGTATATGCATATATATGTACATGCTGCTCAGCATATATATGTGTGTGTGTTGCAAGGGAGCACACACACATCACACAACATCATACATATATATATTATATATTATATACATGTATGGTTATATATATATATATATATATATATATATATATATATAATAATATTATATATATAATATATATATGTGTGTGTGTGTGTGTGATGGTGAAAATACAACATATTACATATATATATGCTGCCATATGCATACACATAATGCTGTACATACATAATTATGCATATTGCATATGCATATGCACATGCATATATATGCATGCATGTATGTATATATATATGCGTATATATAATATATATATAATATATATATATATATATATAATATATATATATATACATATATATAATATCAATATATATAATCATCATCACACATGCATACATATACACATTGCATATATAATATGTATATACATGCGTATATATCAATACATCATCATCACACACACACACACACACACACACACACATATATATATATATATATATATGCGCTATATATATATATATATATATATATATATATATATATATATACATATACATATCGTAGGTGTCTTGTTCTTTTTAATTCTTATTCTTATTTGCTATTCATATATACTATGGTAATGCGGTATACATATATCTAAACCCATATTGAATATGTCCTGTTTTGTTTAGACATATATCTGATTACTACATGGAATTGTCTGTCTTTATTTACCATTGTAGTGCGGCTTCGTGGCTACAGAAGCAACGTCGGATGGCTGCTGAGTGGGATGCGCTCTGAGCTAATTGCATATTACCGGGTGAGACCATTGCATTACCTACCAAACTCCCAGAACAAGCGCATATCACAGACAAGCACGGGCACATGTGCTTCGCTAGTGTGCTGATCGGCACCTGAAAACCACTTGCGAGTGTGTTTGTACCAACTACCAAGGCCTATACTAGGGACGTGTTGTGGACCGAGAATGTCCTAATATTTAATCCAAGGACGTGTATTGGGCTGAGGATGTTTTGATTTTGTATTCGGGGCAGGTTCGTTCACACTGCATATAATAGAGAAGGATTACGGCGATGCATCGTCTATTATGTGAGTGCGTTTGTGGGATACAATTCGGAGGCCACACCAATGCGCGTATTCAAAACCCCCTTCACCTCTACTATAGGGTTTATAAGAATATAGGACAGTTTTCCTGGTTATAGGAATATAGGACAGTTTAGAACATACTTGACTCAGAAAACCAATCCGGTATACACTACCGGGAATGCTACTGAGTGGTGTTCAGCACCATCGCACCCAGCAAGCGTCCAGGATGCGGCTACCCTGAAGGAGTCACCTCTGGCCACACATCTGTGGCAGCCGGTGCCACAGACCACGAGATGATATCCTCTTCTCGAACTGGGGCAGTATCAGATACGGGGACCCTGCAAAGGAAGTACGTCATCGACAGACGGCAGTGCGAGAACACAGCCGCATATTTTCGGCTTCTATGCACAAAATTCAAATGCTCTGCATTCGTTTGTTTGCGAACGCACTTAAAAGTGACGCTCTGTAGTCCTATAGGTAGACCTGAGAAGGCTTGGTGGACTGGTTGACTCATACGCCCCCAGTCCCGCCGGAGTAATTGAAGTTGAGTTCCGTACAGCACACACCTGAAGAGAGGGGTTGTAGACCCACTGCGCAAGCGCTTGTGGTTGTATATTAAACACGGGAGCAAGTGTTAATAAACACGGAAGCAAGTGTTAATAAACACGGGAGCAAGTGTTAATAAACACGGGAGCAAGTGTTAATAAACACGGAGGCAAGTGTTTTAGGGTTTTAGGGTTTTAGCCTAAAAACCCTAAACCTGTGGGCAAGTAGTGCTGTAGATGTGGTCTACAATCGTGCGACCAGTTTCGCTGCTGTGTCCATTTGTAGCCGTGCCGTTTCCGGAGCTTCAAGGAAGAACTGGTTTGCTTTTTGTTAACTGAATAAAATAAGTCTAGTCTCCACAAATGAACGGTTATGGGGTTACGTTTACAACTTCTCCGTCGTATTTGCGATGGCAACGGCATTGTATTTGGCGTGTTCGTAGTTCATTTTGATCGGTTGCCGAAATGACTAGATTCGCGTAAACGGGCTGCCGGTTAATAACCTCGGATAAACCGTTTCATGTTTCTTTTCTGCACCTGTAATCCCAGCGCTCTGCTAGCTCGCACGCACCAGAACCTTATCCTGGTTGGCCCGGATCGTAAAGGCGATCTCGGCATACATATCATTACCCCCCACGCCGGCCCTCACATCCGCACCCGCACCCACTCCCCCACTCCCATCCGCGGCCCCATCTATACTGTATACGGGGACTTGCCCCACAGTCGGTCTCAGGCCCAGGTACATCCGGGCCAAGGCCACCGGACCGGGATTGGTGAGCGAGTGTAGCTTCCACCAGTCCATGCCGTTGGTGTTGGAGTCCTGGATCATGCACGCCGCGTTGACGTAGCTGGTGAGTTCCATCTTGACCATTTGCTCTGAGTGCACCTCCATCGCCGCGCGCCGTTGCCGTATGTCCTCGCACGTGGGCTTGTGGTGCAGGTCTCCGTCGCCCTCGTCCATGAAGGTCTTGAGCCGCGGGGGCTGCGGCTGCTGTGCGTTTATCTGCGCGCATGTCTGCGCCTCGAGATCATCCAGCTGGGCCGAGAACTGCTTCATCTTCAACAAACGGCCTTTGCGGTTGACTGTATCCTCAACGTCCATATAGAACGTGTCAGCGCGTGCGTCGGCGTGTCGGCTGGCGTCCTCGGCCGCTGTTCCGCTGCTGTCGGAGATGGCTTGTTCCTGTTCGTGGATGAGCTTGGACAGCATCTTTAACAGACGCGTGGCATGACTCATCGGATCTAAATATAGAGCAATCTGCGCCGCCTCGGGGAACCAATGGCTGCGAAAGAAGGCCATTGAAATGTGACTGCGAATGCGGTTGTAGATCTACAGTGGAAGAGAAAGCATACAAAAAGAGTGAGCAATGGAAGAGAACCACATCAGTATCACAGATACACCCGCAGTATTGAGAGGTCGACGACAGGAAAGCTTCGTACAGAACGAATTCAGACCTGGCAAGAACCACTTCACAACTTCAAAATAATGCGCTGTAAGACCTATTTGGAAAACAATCCACACGACTATTTGCACCTCAAGTATCACAGCACTCGAAGCACAGATACAGCCATAAGTCGTCGCTCAAATGAAACGTATGCCTGTATCCACTATCACACACAGCCACGCCCATACCTCACGTGCCCCAGGCTGCAGCTCATCGTACCGTTTGGACACCACAACGGGCGCCATCATATCCGCGTTCGTATCTCGACCCGTGTCCGTCCGCCTAAGACACTCATCACTGTCTACTGTGCGTGTCTGTATAGTTGTGGTCCCCACATCCATATAGAGTGTGCACAGCTTGGTATAGGCGCCAGTCAGAGTCAGCGCGGGATCGGTCATGGCATCAGCCAAGCCGTTCCAAAGATCAATCACGCCCGTGATATCCGCAAGTTCGGACCAGCGCATAAATCTGAATGCGGCGGCTGAGGCAAAGTCCTCTTTCAGCTGTACGGGGGTTTAGAAATAGGGGTTGTCATTGGTATATGAACGTAGCAATGGATTGGGGGAGGGTGCACTGCGAGAGCATACACTGGAATACGTTCACACAAGCAATAATACGTTTGGAATGAGTTTGAATATAACGCTGTACAGTGCCCGTGGACAACAAAGTTCCAACAAGAAGTACACACTATTCATTGGCCATTCCTCCTGACGTCTGACGCATAGCATATGATACGATCAGTGAGGTACCATATGACTGTAGCACTTGTTGCAGACGTGATAAGCGGCTGATGCCAAATGGTTGGCAATACATAGGAGCTACTGGCAGGACCTCGAGTACATGCCAGAGAGCATAGGGTGATGAGTGTTAGTGCTGTGGAGGAATCAATGTGACTACTCACATATATGAATGGTAGTCCAGTAGACATAGGTCTACAGTGACTATGAGATTAACACCGACTGGCGCTATCACCTTGTATGCTGTTAGAGAATCGGTATAATGGATACAACAGGGAGCTACAAAAGTAGCGAACTTTCCCATATGCACGTACACATATGCACGGAACCTTTTATACACTTAAACGGAAGAAAATATTATTGTAAGAATTGCTGCACAAATGCACATTATCCTGATTCTATCCATGTTGCCCGTTTTCCGCAATGGCTTTTATAGTGCGTTCGGCGCGAGCTAACGGCTCCTGAAACCTCGGCCCACTTTTCCAGATAGATGATCATGGTATGTGAAATAAATAACGAATGAGTTTAGTCCACACATACCTGATATCCATACAATCTGTGAACATGGTGACATTGAACATTTGATCGCATTTGTCCAAGTATATACGCAGATTCACAATCCCAAACCTGGTATTTATCCTTATTCTCAACAGTCTTGAGCAGCTGGGACACGGTGTGTGGTGGCGTTGACTTTCGCTTCAGATATGACTCCCATATAAGCTAACACATCTAAATACACGGGCAAACACGCATACCTGATTACACGGGCAAGTAGACTATAAAGACTCGCACGCACACACACATACACACACACCTGGTACCTATCCACATCACCAGCACCCCACGGCAGCTTGTAAAGTGTCTGTGGCGATAGGATCAGCTCGTGCGCGTTCTCGTGCGTCAGGGTGTTCTCGGCGGTCTCACACACGGACCAGAACTGATGAACACTGTCGTAGTACATATCCAGCAACACCTTGTACGTCCAGATGTGGCGCAGCAGGGCCTGGTTGACCACGCCCACGGTCAAGTCGCGCTGAATGAGGTGTACTATACGACCCCAGGTGCGCAGCAGTGATTGGTCGTCGTCGGGGTCGTCCACGTCGATATGGACTGGTATGTCCTCGTCTGCAGGTGCAGGGGGGGGGGTGAAAGGTATTAAATGTAGTTCAGGTGAATGGTATGTCTTCAGGGGCTGACAGATATATTCAGATATACCTTAGGTGAATGGTATGTCTTCGTCTGCAGGTGCAGGAGGGGGTTGACAGGTATTGTATGTGGTTTAGGTGGATGGTATGTCTTCAGGGGCTGACAGATATATTCAGATATACCTCAGGTGAATGGTATTTCTTCGTTTGCAGGTGCAGGGGGTTGACAGGTATAAGATTTGGTTTAGGTGAATGTTATGTCTTCAGGGGCTGACAGATATATTCAGATATACCTCAGGTATATGGTATGTCCTCGTCTACAGGTGCAGGGGGGTTTACAGGTATTGTATGTGGTTTAGGTGGATGGTATGTCTTCAGGGGCTGACAGATATATTCAGATATACCTCAGGTGAATGGTATGTTCTCGTCTGCAGGTGCACGGGGGTTGGCAGGTATTATTAGATGTAGTTTAGGTGGATGGTATGTCTTCAGGGGCTGACAGATAAATTCAGATATACCTCAGGTATATGGTATGTCCTCGTCTGCAGGTGCAGGGGGGTTTACAGGTATTGGATGTGGTTTAGGTGGATGGTATGTCTTCAGGGGCTGATAGAGAAATTCAGATATACCTCAGGTGAATGGTGTGTCCTCGACTGCAGGGTTAGGGGGGGGGCTAGTCTTAAGCTACTTTTAGATACACCTCAAGTAGATCAACTCGGGAGTAAAGTAAGAACAATGCGCCGCCCCAATGTTTGACGCGGGAGTGGTCGTCGTTGGGTTCATAACCAGCGGTGAGCATCGGTATGTCCTCATCGGCAGCGGTTCAAGAGCTATTTGTAACCACAGTCAGAGAACACTGGACAGCTTACCTACACTGAGCCAAGCAACGGGACTGGACTAAATGTTCACCCGTTGCCCTGCTGTAAACCCTAACCCCTAATCCTAACGGGTAATCTATTCCGCCAAGGTGCTCGACTACTATTCCCTACACCCCCAGTTGAACCCACATGTCCCCCCCTTGTCAGCACAAACCAAGCCAGATACCTACTCACTGCCCATGCACTCTTTCTTATAGTTTTCTAGACTCGGAAAGGTACGTGACAGCCCCTTCTTACCCAACTGTACTATCTCCCGCAAGCACAACCCAACGACACCACTCCACCCCACACAACTCACCCGTGCAGATGTTAAGCGGTTCTACTCGCATTCCCAACTGTACTATCTCCCGCAAGCACAACCCAACGACACCACTCCACCCCACACAACTCACCCGTGCGGATGTTAAGCAGTTCTATCTGCATGCCCAACTGTACTATCTCCCACAAGCACAACCCAACGACACCACTCCACCCCACACAACTTACCCGTGCGGATGTTAAGCAGTTCTATCTGCATGCCCAACTGTACTATCTCCCGCAAGCACAACCCAACGACACCAATCCACCCCACACAACTTACCCGTGCAGATGTTAAGCGGTTCTATCCGCATGCCGGTGCTCTGTAGGCACTTCTGCAGCATGTGCGCGTGCACCTTTATCCTCACAGTGTCTGGCGGGCGGATAAACCACTCTAACTGCTCACAGAAACTCCCCAAGGCATCGGCCACATGACAGGGCGTGGGCCTGCTTTGCCCTCCCTCTATATGGGGCAGCGCAGCGGCGGAGGTGTTGTGCGTGTCTGTATGCGCATTTGGGTTTATTTGCAGGTATGCGTCTGGGTTTGTGTGCAGGTGTGTGTCTGGTTTTGTGTGTAGGTGTGTGTCTGGGTTTGTGTGTAGGTGTTTGTTTGGGTCTGTGTGTGGATCCCGGTGCGCCTGTGAGTTCAGCAGAGACTGCGAGACACACATCCGTAGTCGATGGGCCATGCACACGAAACTGCAGGGCTGTGGTTCTCCGGGGGCCACCTAAGCAGATGAATGGCGAAGAAGAAGTGCCTACGGTTAGTGGTTGAAGGACGTCCCGGTATGTACAGGTACTGAGAGACTTGCGCTATAATGCTCAGGCACAGCACCTGTGTATTGGATTAGCAGTGGCTACTTTATGGGGTAAAAGGTTAAAAGCCCTGAACCTCAGTGTGCTGACCAAACCCCCTGGTTACCAACCGAACCCCCCCACGGTCCATCTAGCTGTGACAGTGAGATATGCGAATAGCACCTAAAGCCTTGGCCAGGAGATGGGAGGGCTGGCTGGTGCCCGGAATATGTGTGCTGTGTCTATTTCCGAATGAGTTCCGCAGCACGCCTGACCTCGAACACCTTAAACCCTAAAAAAACCGCACAATGATACCATAGCAAACGCTTCAACTGGTGCAACTAGAGATAGCGTGACCTCAAGAGGTTTACTATAAACCCCCCCCCCCCAAAAAAACCCCCCCATCTCGATTTCTCCGCAGCTCGAAGCACAGTTCCCTGAAGCTACCAGGTGCTACACCAAGCACGACAAGCAGTGTACTTCAATAAATAAGCAACGAGTATATATGACCTTGTATATATATCACACGTATGGGTGCTAATATGTGACGAGTATATGCCCTTGTATATAACACACATATATGTACTAATACTTATCGAGTAGATGACATTGACTATATAGCACGTATGTGTCCTAATATGTAACGAGTTTATATACCCTTGAATATATCACACCTTTGTGACCCTCGTGTAAACATGTATAGCCATTCCACGCCTACATGAACAATCATGTGTATGCATGTATTGCTAGCACAGCCCCTCGATTTGAATTAAAAACACACAGGCCTGAAGAAGACACTTGCAGTCCCTTTGACAGAACACACTAGCAATGTCAGTGCACAATAATTATCCTCCAAGGTGCAAACAGGTACGGCACCTCACATGTCGGTCTGCGGTTGGGTCTGTTGTGCGGGTCTTGCTCGTGCACATTTCGTACAACACTGCACTTACTGTAATATATACACCCTATCTATTGTCAGCAACACACACACACCTCACAAACAAACCCTAACAACGGTAAGATATTCCCAGAAGCACCCACACACCTCTACAAACAAACTCTAACAATGGTAAGATATATACACCCTATCTATTGTCAGCAACACACACACCCTCACAAACAAACCCTAACAACGGTGGATATTGTCTGAAGCACCCACACACCTCTGCAAACAAACTCTAACAATGGTAAGATATATACACCAGCTATTGTCAGCAACACACACACACCTCTACAAACAACCCTAACAACGGTAAGATATATACCCCATCTATTGTCTGTAGCACCCACACCACTGATACCAAGTACACCACTCATAAGGCCCTACCCTACGTCAGCTGAGAAAGCTCTACCCTACGCCAGCTGAGAAAACCCTACCATACCCTTCCTCAGCTGAGAAACCCCTACCATACCTGGGGTGGGTCGGTGGTGCAGGTCATGCTGATGCACACCTCGTGCATGGGCAGTCCTGTGGCGTTCTTGAGCAGCAGATTGTGGTCCATCTGCGACACCGACTGCGCCCCACCCTGCCACGCGATGGAGTGGGTCACTAGCGTCCAGTGCATGGAAACATAACAGGCCGACTGGTAGAACGGCTGTACACGTGTGGAGGGTATGGGTAATGTATGGGTGTGTCAGGATGGGAAAGGGTAATGTATGGGTGTGTCAGGATGGGTAAGGGTAATGTATGGGTGTGTCAGGATGGGAAAGGGTAATGTATGGGTGTGTCAGGATGGGTAAGGGTGTGTAATGTATGGGTGTGTAATGTATGTGTAATGTATGGGTGTGTAAGGATGGGTAAGGGTGTGTAATGTATGGGTGTGTAAGGAAGGGTAAGGGTGTGAAGTATGTAAAGGGTGACAAGATCAACAGCCTGTCATGAATCAGTTGTACCACTGCATTTGCTCATACTTTGCTGAAAACACGCGTGACATTAACTTGCCAATAATAACGTACAACGTCCTATATTGATACATCCATGCTCAGCTATAAATGTAATCCCCGGGATCAGATTCCAGATAGTCTATGCTCTATAAACACAGCCACATACAAACGAAGTCAATATGTCGGATTGTAGACAGCTAAATAGTAGCCATTCGAGTCTCGTTGACGATAGTAAGTAATATCAGTGCATTCTCAAAAATACGCCGCAGGCAAAGGTTGGGCCGCTGGTCTATCGGATGCTGTGAGTACCTATCTAAATTCACGAACGACAGTGACTGTGCAACATTTAATTTCGAGAATAAACAGTGCTTGTGTATGATGAATGCTCACAGGTGATTCGCTGCTATGTATGTGCTAAGAGATGCCTAGGTTACAGCAATATTACATAGTTGTGAAGTAGATGTCGATAGCAGATATCTGAGATATGGAACCCTACACACGCTTACAAATATAGTAACCCTACAAGCGAGTGTAACTATCACCTGCGACAAGTCCATCCCTCAAGACACACTATATCAGTGCACACCCACGCATACACCATCTGGAAACATTCCAATCATCTCAATACAATACAACGACACACATACACAAACCACTACCCCAAACTATCTTCCACCCGCAGATCCCCCCTCCTCCCCTCCCACACAACCAAACATACACACACACACACCCACACACACCCACAGACTCTCACCCACCCACAAAAACATACACCTCCCCCTTCCCCCACACTCTTACATACCCACAAAAACACACACACGCATATATATATATACCGACGCCTGCACTATAGTGTGGCAGAAGGGCAACGCCCCCAAGGACGCATGGGCCAACTGCATGTCAGCGCTGATGCTGTTGCTAACGGTAGAGAACATGTCCATCATGTGATGCTCAACTATCTCACGCGCAGGAAGCACATGCGTACACGAGCGTACGGTGTTGAAGAGCTTCTCAGTCGCATCGCACATGAGAACTGTGGGAGGCACACCCGTCATGGCAGACCACCAGGCCACGGCACGCGCATAGTCATCCATAACTATACGGAGGAGAGGTGGTGGGTTAGGGTTAAGAGTTTGTGACCATCTTTGTATGTAAATATTATATATACATATATATATATATATATACATATATACATATATATATACCTATATACATATATATATATACATACATACATACACACACACACACACACACATATATATACATACATACATACATACATATATTTATACATATATGTATATATATATTTATATATATATATATATATATATGTATATATATATATATACGTCCAAACAGGGATATTTGGAGAAAAAGTACAGCAAGCACATACGCACTTGTACACAGGCGAGCCTTGGCCTGGTGTGATCACTGCGCGGTGAACCGCACGTCCTCTCACAGTCGTGAAGTACCAACGATATACACGCAAGCAGAACTTTAACAAATAAACTTCAAGACCGTACAGGAAACCAACATTGTCGACGAATTGTGTACAAGAAAACAAGTAAATAAAACCCTTGGTAGATAAAACCCCCCGAGACTTACGTATTTGCTTTGTTTTCGCCCGCTTGTAGAATGGTCCTGCAACTGAAAGCAAAGTACCAGAAGAAGTTGATGTTGAGTTCATTCTCGTTACCGCTAAGCTTACAGAGATGTGCTCATATATTCTTAGTCGTATGTCGTGTGATGGACGAGGATGTGTATTGTGTGTGTTCGACATGCGGCGGATACTGTGTTTACTAAGCTGTCAAATTTATATCGTGGGATAAACGGAATAGAAACCGTATGATTGGAGCATCAGATATCAACTGATGCAATAAAGTATGATGTATTTCTTGAGGTTTAGAGTTGTTAAGCCATATAGTGGTCTGTTGGAGGACATGTACAGGTATGGGCTTACACAAGCACGCGCGATCTCAATAGATAAAAATCGTTGGCTAATTAAGGTGATACTTAAATTCAAGCTACTGTGATAACAGAGAATAGTCCCAGCATAGACACACAGACATGTGAAAGCAGACACATAGTATTAGATTGTCCCAATGAATATTAAACACATCCACATCCACATCCACATCCACATCCACACACACACACACATCCACACACACACACACACACACACACATCACACACACACACACACACACACACACACACACACACACACACACACACACATATATATATATATATATATATACATATATATATATATATATATATATATATATAAATATACATATATATATATATACGCGAGCAAACAGACACATGCATACATACACAAGTCTACATATACAGACATATATATCCTTCAGCTCACCAGGAATAGCCACAGGTTCTACCAAAGATGGTGCATGCAGCAAAGTCGATTCAGGGAGGTGTCGTTTCCCATTTGTCATCGCATGCGTAGTCGCATTCGCATTAGCCTTGGCCGCAGCCTCCGCGCGCCCAGGGCCATATCTCTCTGTACTAGATCGTAGGCTACACGGTGGTAGTCACGCTTGTGTTCCGTGTTGCGCTTGTACAGGTGCTGCCTGAGATTGCTTTGGCTGAGCACTTTGAGCTTCTTGGAGGACGCGGAGAGAGGGCAGATCCGGCAGGCGGCGTATCTGTCGCCGGTCTCGGGATCTTTCAGTAGAATGAAGTATCTGAATGAATTAGAATGTGAAAGTACATCAGAATATAAACTTATCTTATGATATCTTTCAGTAGAATGAAGTATATGAATAAAGAGAAGTGTGGAAGTACATCAGAATACAAACTTCATTTGTAATATCTTTCAGTAGAATGGGGTATCTGAAGAAAGTGGAGTGTGTATGTACGTCAGAATACAAATTTCATATGTAAACTTTTTCAGTAAAATGGAGTGTGTAAGTATATCAGGATATAAGCTTGTGTTGTGATATCTTCCAGTAGAATGAAGATCTTAATAAAGTGGAATGTGTGCGGACATTGTGATATTGATTACTTTGCTGATAACTTTAAGTGAAGGGTATCTGAATAGAGGAGTGCGTAAAGTTATCACGATAACTTTCCTTGCCGATACGGCTCAGCAGAATGGATCACCTGGGAATAAAGGGTGATTTTATGATGACGTGGTGTCATGAAACTCGCCGATGAAAAGTATCATGTCTCTGGTGTGAGAATTCGCAAGCAAAAGTACAAAAACCCGCATGTATCAGAGGTGCATGCGTAAATATTTAGGGCAATGAAAGTCGAAGATGTATGCTGTCTAGGTATTCTGCATGTATTTGTATAGGTTTGGGCTTAACCGTAGGACATTTGTGTGTACAATATAAAAGTTTTGGAGACAGTACAATCAGATCATGAAGACCGAGAAGCAAGCCGAACACAGTCAGTTGTATTGAGTTTCGAGCCGGATGTCTATACAGTGACAGATCACCAAGGGATTAGCACATACAATGCCCGATCATATATGCGTCATGCACGCGTGTGATCGACACGTACGTAAGACCTTAGAACCGTACTGTGCTGCACTATCGCCCCAGACGCCCAGCTTGTCCATAGAAGCAACCAGGCGCATATGTAGCAACATACAAAAAGAACACACGCCAGTGCATAAAAGCATACATCAATAGACCCAATGATAAATATACCTCGGAAAGCCATCGCACACATACACACACACACCAACACCAAACCCAACTGGCACATACTTGGTATAATGTGAGATGTTAGAGCTGACCAGATCCCCGGGCGTGAACTTTGAGAAGGCCGGACAAGTCCACATATCGTCCAACTCCCACATAGGAACCACCGTATCTACTGTCTGTAGCGAAGAATGCCCAGGAGTCTCGTCATGCCTCGCCACTTCCGCATGTATATCTGGACTAGTGCTTCCTGAGGTAGCGTAGTTCCAGGGGACCATCAGTACACGGTCCAATTATTTTGAATATAGGTGCGTTGTCGGTGCGGGTATTAGAAATCCCAATGACTCAGGGAAGTTGGGGTGTTTGCGTTACAGTCGCCTTGTCACTATACTGTTTCCTGGGCATCGTGGCTGTGGAACTCTCAGAGAACATCTTGGCCTTCATTGATACGCAACTTTGCACATCGGTGCTTATTCTGGATGTTTCCGAGAGTATTTCACCATGCAATACAATATAACAACTATCATGTACACGGTGACGATTTTAGAAGACTATCCCACAAAAAGCAAAGAAACAAACAAAACATCAACGTGTGTGAAAGAAAGTGCGGTACCTGTAGCGGTGCCTCTCCTGACTCTCATCCCCTGCGATCGGTCGTAGAGGGTCATTTGCACTTGTTCGTAGGCTAAGGTGTGAGGGTTGTCGGGTGTCATGAACTTTTGTTTGCGCAAGTGCTGTGCCAGATTACTGGGGTTGTAGTATCGGATGGGCTTTGTGTTGGCATGTATCGGACATATGCGGCAGAAGGCAAACCTGCGTGTGCGGGTGCGTGCATGTCCTTGTTTAGTCTTTCTGCGGCTGAAGAGGTTCATTTGATAGTTCGTGTGAGCGTTTCTTTCGCATTGGGGCTGGTGAGGCCAATCAAAACCAAGTATCACGTTTAGGGGAAAAAATTTCAAATGTATACGTATCCATTCAGAAATTAGGCTACTGTGTAATAAACCGTGGAATACCAATTTCCTCATGAATAGATGTACTTCCGTGGTTCGCAAACGTGCGCTCTCTGAGAGCTATATTTAGAACAAGAACTCTTACGACCCCAAACGCACACATACAAACACAAGCGCTGCATAGAAGACTGTCTACACGTACTGGTGCATACTCGACCGTCTACTCATCCACCAAAGCAGGTACTGCAATCCCACCCACCTCATTTCCTCCCGGTTCTTGACCATGTAAAAGTACTGTGAGTACGCCGCCTTGTTATTGCTGAGCTCTTCATCCTTTTTAAACACTTGCTCAAGTTCTGCAATGGTATCAAAGTCTTCGTCCGGCCAGAGTGTTATGCTCGCTGCCACACTTCTCTGGTGTGATGAGAGCGTGCGTGGTCGAGACTGTAAACCGAGCACGCCTGTTCTATACAGTGCACCTGTGTGAGTGCATGAGGTGTACATTCATAAGTCAGTTGCGAGGCGCTGCCTAGGATCATGGTTCTGAATGCGGGCTTGATAGCAGCTTGATTATTGATATATGTCTGACTGGTTGATACATGCATACTTGTTGTTGTTAATATATACAGAAATATGGAGTTGAGGCCAATTTCTGATGCATGGTGCGAGTGTTTGAATTACGCGTGCACTTAGATGACAGTGTATGTGCCCGCGTGACAATGTACACGATATTGTAAAGCTGTTTAAGTATGCGTATCTATCTGCAAGCGAGTGAGTGTGTATGTACGTATGTGTTAACGTAGCATGTACAAGTGTAAATTTGGGTATCTCATGTAGATGTGCATGCAATTATAAAACGCATTTACAAATACCGGACTGTTTATGCGGGAGAATGTATAATCTAAAGTCGATGCAAACGTCTGTTCATATAAGAGCCATAAAAAGTATGTAAACGATTTGAAAAGGGAGTACTGTACGTGTCCATACTATACCAGTGTATGCATGTATGTAGCACATGCCTCAAACTGTGTGTAAGAGTGCACATATATATTGCCCTGGGATGCATATACACACTGACATGTCACACATACAAGCCATGTTCGTACCGAATTGCTGCACTGAAAGCACTGGCAGCATGCATAGAATATGAACAGCATCTGTCAAGATATTGTCAATTCACCGGTGTGGCTTGATTTTCAAATGGGGTTGCATCTGTATGTACGCAATGGTTGCTGTCATGTGTGATTGCCTGAACTCGATTATATCGTACTCATAGAAAGCCGACGTGAGATCGCGTATTACCTACCAATATACTCTGATGCGCTAAAGTTCACAGTAGTAAGCACTTTTTGAAGAAACATAAACTTGGGAGACATGGAACTAGAAATTACACCACTCGCATCGTAGATCCTTGCAATACACCACAGTGAGCGTATACATGGCCACACACCTGCGCCGTCGCTGATGATGTTTTTGATTTCTTCATACGCCCGGCGGTGCATATCCGATTCGGCTTTCCCCGTGCGCTTATTCAGATGTTGGAACAGGTTTGTGCTGTTACTCAGACTGAGTTTCTTCACTGTCTCCGTGAGCGGACATAGCCGACAGAAGGCTGTCTGTTTGACCTCGTGCTCGGGTGTTCTGTGCGTAAGAATGAGAAAGTACTTCTCGAACCTCGCAAACCTCCCCGAATCAATCTCGTCTCGACTGTATGCCCGCCCATGAGTCTGGTGGTTGAAGAAGTCCTCAGTCGACCACAGCGTAACAACGCCACTACCCCTGACACCACTGCCTAACTCAGTATTCGAAAATAGGGCTAATGCGTCTGTTTGAGGTTGATATTGGGACAGTTCCTGTGGGTGAGTGGGTGCGTATAAGTGCATGTGTGTCTGCGTCGACTGATGTGGGTGCTGTGGTGGCTGGTGCTCTTGTGTGTGCGTCGATGCCTGCAGGTTCATCAGCGGCTGTATGCCCTGTTCAGCTTCATGGTCTATCTCATACTGTGTTGACGTGTGCATAACTGTATGCATGTGGGTATTAGCATTCGTGTGTGTGTTGGCATGCGCTTGTGCGAGCGGATCTGAGGGGTGGCTCTGTTGACTTGTATTGGTACCCCCCGTTCCGAAAGCCTGTGCATAGTCAGTACTAATATCCATATCATCTGTGTGAATCAACTGCAACGTCTCGGGGGCTTCTTGCGGATGTGTCTGTGCCTGCGGCTGCGGCTGCGGTTGATTCTGTACATGCGGTTGTGGTTGTGGTTGTGGTTGCGATTGGGTTGTACGGTTAGTGTACGCATGTAGTGCGTCGGACGATGCCAGGTCAATAGCAGACAGAGTAAGATCTTGGGCGTGGTGATTCTGACTCATAGTGCATCGTAACCGCAGCTACGGCGGTACACAATCGAATATTACTGATCAAGATATCAAAGGCGATGTGTTTTACTGTTACTGTTGACAATGTTTAGGAAGTGAACGTAGTGACAATGTAGTGATAAGCAAGCAGTGGTGTTTGCTGTTGGCATCCAGGTGTGGTCAGTTCAGCATGCATGCGTTTCTACGGAAGCCCAGTGAACCACTTAACTGGACTCGGCTAAACATACAGCGTGCGAGGCTA
>LUCW03000897.1:0-5000 GCA_001586965.3 Sphaeroforma sirkka | reverse complement strand
GTAGGAAAATACACAATGACTTATTTTATTTTAAATATACCTAGCTCAGATTACAAATTGCCAGGTTGCTGGTAATAAACATGCTGCTCTTGATATTCGTATATCCGCCTATTGTCAACATAGGCGATGAATTGATACGCTTTTCGGGCCATGAAAACTGCATCTTGTTCCAAAGGAGTAACATCGATCAGAGTTAGCAAAGTTTGTAGAGTAACAGACTCGTATGCTCGAAAGTTCAAAATGAAAGCTTACAGATTGCATTTGGCGGCCCTCATTTGAGGTGTAGAGCGAAGTAATTGGGTCACATGCCGATTGCTGAGCTGGATATAGATATCAGACGGACTCGACTATTTCAGCGCCTAGTTCTAGACAAAAATTATAATAAATAAGTTTAATTTCTATATATATTTTTTAAATATCCAGAACAGAACTACAATTCAAGCGATATTTACTACCAATGGTACGATAAAATCAAAGAGACATTTATAAGATAATATCTTGAGGTCAAACGAGATTTTAATACCACCAAATTTGTCCTATTTGCTTTAACATTGTACCTACACCGCGAGCAATGCACATCATATCGGATTCCCAAACGGGGGCGAATTTTGGCGGGTGGAGCCGATACCTACTACGGTGGGGTGCATAATCAAGCGTCTGCCGAAAAAGGTTCGTTCCAATTGGTGATATCTCTGTGGAGGTGCAGAATAAACTCCATCGTCATCATTCGGCCTGGGATCTTCAACGTCACCGCGTGTGAATTGACTGCTTACTATACAGCAATTCTTATTATACACGCATATAACATCTAAGCCAGATGTAAATTTGGTTAATCGGCTTCGCATGTGCTTTTATCCCGGTCTTTCATTACTGTGGTTTTAGTTGACTTATTATTTCATATGGCATGCTGCTACGTAGAAGCACAAACTCTCGCGTACAGACTTTCGGCAAAAACCAGTGTCATCTATTCGGTGCTCGTTTGACCTCGCGCAGAGGCTCCCACAGGAAGCTTGTGCCGGCCATCCTACGAGGAAATGACCGTCCTTGTTTCGCCTATATATAACATATAGCCTGTATATGATCCGGATATACGGGGAAATGACCGCCCTTGTTTTGATTATTTATAGCATATAGCCTGTATATAATCTGTATATACAGTGCACACTACGTGCCACTTCACTCATAGACGACCGGCGTCGATTGTAGCAACCATTCCAGCATAAACATAATCTGAATTACTTAAGCTATACGTCTGGTTGCTGAGGCTGACATGTGGATCCGAGTCAGTTTAGTATAACGAGGATTTGTCCGAGTACTTACCCGCCGCCGTGCCCGAAGGGAGACCTGGCTTCATGCGCGTGCTTTATAGGGGGTGCTCTGGGACTGATCCCAGCGTGCTCACTCATGAGTTCGTAGTAGTAGGCCGTCAGGTTTGCTTCGCCTGGATTCAATGAAGGTGCAGAGTAGTGCAAACATGAGAGAAGAGTTCAGTGTGTACTGGTCATGTTGGATAATTGTAGACGCATTCTATTACGGTGTTGCCTAGTGTGACCGACGCGCATTACGTACACTCGGAATATTAAAATATCTAAAAACAATTTAGAATCTGAAGAAGAATGTGATCGTAATCCATCGTATTATGCCAAAGATATCAGCAACGACAGCAGATGTGGACTTGAAATTTTCCGTCAGATACTAGCCGCACTTACAAGAACATTGAATTTCATCTAACATCCAAGTTCACAACATGCACAGTTTGATATGGCTTTGCCTACCTACCTGTGAAAGAGATAAAGCTCTTTGTGACAGGCGATTCCAGTGTCTGATATACTCTTTGCATCAGATTCACGACATCAGCCAGTTTCACCTGGTGCTTCACCGCCCCGAAACCATTCATCCCAAACACATCTGCATCGAATCCCAACAGCTCGTCTAGCTCGAGGGCCAACTCTAAGGGCACCTCTACGGTCCATGTCGCGTCAGGGCTGAAGTATAGTTGGTATACCTTGCTCCGCACACTCTCCACAGTAAGCACCCCGAGCCGATGCTGTTGAAGGATGTCTCCTGCAAGGTCAAACAGTTACATGCACGTAGCGTAAGAAACTTGTGTTTTCGTCTTCCGCCTTTCTTCCTTGTTGCAGGTGTAACGTCGTGTTATGTATACCCTTTCACACTTATAAAGTATACACATACATTTACTTCACCTATTCATATCCCACCTTGTACAATTTAAATATATTAAAGTATTCATATATATACTTGGAGTAGCATTTCACAAGCCCGTTGAGTAGGGTTGGGCAACAAGGGGGAAAAATCTTGCCATGGTTATAGGGTTATCGTCAGAAGTGGCGAGCCGGACATATAATCAGTTGACGTACAGTCGCAGAGAGTAGAAGTCGTATAACAGAACTCGTGGATTC
Source organism: Sphaeroforma sirkka (assembly GCA_001586965.3). NCBI lineage: Eukaryota > Ichthyosporea > Ichthyophonida > Sphaeroforma > Sphaeroforma sirkka. The sequence goes on along the minus strand of LUCW03000897.1, from coordinate 2,580 downwards.
GATGGGTATCCACACACCTAAGTGGCTACTCATTAAGAAACGCAAAACCACGAACGTTTGTGTTCATTTCACAGTGTGACGGTCGCAAAGACAAGTATGTACGCGCACACTGGTACGGAAATCCATCGGCCTTGTGACAGACGCTGAAGAAGATTTCTCAACTGCCAGTGATAACCACACATCTAGTTGCTACTAAGTATCTCATACATATCTTCAGTGATTCGTACATTCATCGCCCACCAGCGGCAGGGAAGTGCTATACCATTAATAATAGTCCACGTGCCTTGTAGCAATACATACCAATCGCATCCAGCGCTAAATAATTCTCTTCGATGAATTCTCGTCGCAGATACGCATAGAACTCCAGCCGTTGCTTGTGGCTCCAGATATTTAAGATCTCCAACACCGACACCTCACGCTCCACACTCTTTGTGGGCGCCGTATGTTTCTTCGCTTTCCTGAACGGTGAATTGTACTGCTTGCCATCCGAGAAGTTGCGCTTACTTCCCGAAAGCTTGAGCGAGCCGCCGGAGGGTGTGTTCAGCGAGTGTTTGTGCCCATTCTCATCTGTTGGGTAAAGGGCGGTACAGGTATGGCATACCGGTAGTAGAAGAGTGTTAGTACTACTTATACAGGTAGGAGAGTGTTAGTACTACTTATACAGGTAGAAGAGTATTAGTACTACTTATACAGGTAGAAGAGTATTAGTACTACTTAAAAAGGTAGGAGAGTATTAGTACTATTTATACAGGTAGGAGAGTATTAGTACTACTTATACAGGTAGGGAGAGTATTATTACTACTCATACAGGTGGGAGCATTAGTACTACTTATACAGGTAGGAGAGTATTATTACTACTCATACAGATAGGAGAGTATTAGTACTACTTATACAGGTAGGAGAGTATCAGTACTACTTATACAGGTAGGAAAGTATTAGTACTACTTATACAGGTAGGAGTATTAGTACTACTTATACAGGTATGAGTACTACTTATACAGGTACGACAGTAATAGTACTACTTATACAGGTACGACAGTATTAGTACTACTTATACAGGTACGACAGTATTAGTACTACTTATACAGGTATGACCGTATTAGTACTACCTAGTGGTTCAGCACAGAGGTAAACACTTCATATCTGCTGATCTAGCCTAGTCGAACTACGTCGGGTGTACTCGATATCTATACGGCAATGTATAATACGCATCGAAGTTGATAGCTGATGTTATGAGTTCTTCTGATAGTTTCTCACTCTTCAGTATAGGACTTTTGGAGAGGTTCTCAACCGTTAGCGATTCTGTCGGAAGTGCCGCGGGTTATTTTCTGGCTGAAGTGTTGTCACAATTATGTTTGTGCCTATCCACATGATCTAAGCTATGATGAGACTCCAGGTATAATATATAAAGACTTGACCACTACTTACAGCAGCAATACAGGACACAAGCCATAATTTAGACTCAACCTCTACCCTAGACAACAATACAAGCCAAGTAATCGACATAAATGCACTATGGAATAAGCCCAGGCACATACACCCCAATACAAACATCTTACTCTCGCAATATGAAAAGACCAGCGGAGTTTCTACAGCGGCAACCACTGCCAATACACCATGAGCAGCACACAGTGCATATGACGCCTATATAGCAACAACACGGTACCCTAGGCTACACACTAAACAGCTCAAGCTGATGCCCACTAACGTGCGTTTGAAGCATAATTCACACTTACATAAATAGTAACGCTAGTTCAAACATACGGGTGGTGTGTGACGAGGCGGCGCCCTTATACTGCACCAGCGCATGGCTTCGCGTCTCGAGATAATCGACGCTGCAGTACAAAAGTCGAGAACAGCCGACGAGACAAGTGTTAGCTGAGCTGACTACCGTCGCGAATACGATACAAGTCAGTGAAGTTGCAAATTGATCATGACTGAAGGACAAAGAAGCGTATTTGGAATTGTAAAGCAAGCCAATTAGCACCTTATCAGCGCGCCCTCTTGCAGAGCATGAAGTAGGTATGTTGCCAATGTCAGGTGTTTGTTCGGGTTATGAAAGAGATACAACATGCATACACTCAGTGGATGGTACTTGACATTCGCGACTGGCATATAAGCGAATAGTTCAATCGTCAATAGTATATGCATAGGTATACATTGGCATTTACCCGTACTCCTACTGCATGTCTACACGTGTACATTTACCTGCCAAAGTCATCTCTGGTGACAGAACTTAGACTGCCACTGGCACTATGACCCTTCTCCAGGTGCAGTCGAGGCTCGGCACCTTCAACTGGATTTGATTTTCTGGATTCAGCGTGCTCGTCCTTTTCCACAAGCAGATCTGAAACGATCATTGCATAAGTGAGAAGACATCTTGTTCCAAAAGATATGTGGAAACTACGACATGAACAGTAGTTCCCGTGTGCACCAATAGTAATTCCCGTGTGCACCAATGCAGATGTGTTTCTGTGGTCTAAATCTGCGCATAAGGCCAATACATCATAAATATAGATGTTAACTTGGATAAAAACAGATAGCCAAGCGAACCCTACCCGTTGAAGATTAGTTCGATAC
>LUCW03000896.1:47500-53676 GCA_001586965.3 Sphaeroforma sirkka | reverse complement strand
CAGATCAAATATTTGTAGCATTCGCATAATACTCCCATATTCATTTTGTTTTTCGTATCACATTGCGCCCTATTTTTCTTTTATTTTCGGCAGGGCGATCCAAAATGGAAGCGTTTCGGCAAGAAAAACCACGCCATTCTCAGCAAAGAACAGAGAAAACGGTTGGACAACGCCATTTGGCGTGCGTGGCATCTGTTCTATATTAAAGGCAGGCGGTCGAAGCTGTTCGATGTGTATGGAGTCCTCGAAGACGATGATAAGGAGAACACTTTTGCGGACATGGAGGTGTGTGTGTGTGTTTTTAATAGTGTGTGTTTTCGTGTAATGTGCTATATGATATAGGCGTGTGCGTGTTACTAGTGTGTGTCTTACTGTGGTGTGTTATATTATATCGGCGTTTGTGTCTTACCTGTGTGTGTTTTTTTAGTGTGGTGTGTTATATGATATAGGTGTATGTGTGTACTGGTGTGCGTCTATATATATATATATATATATACGTATATTACATACCCTCATGTTTTCATACTAATAGTGTTTAGTCTACTTCTGACCAGATGACCAACACCGAAGAGATGGACTCGGATGGAAACCCTTACAGGACGCCGGCCTACTATATCCCCTCGAAGGAGCTAATACAGGTAATATCATCATCACACACACACACATATTGATACACACACACACACACACATCATATATATCATATATATATATATATATATATATATATATATATATATATACATATATATATATATATATATATATATATATATATATATATATATATATATACATATGTATGTATATGTATTATATATGCATGCATATTATGTATGTATGTGAATGTATGTAACGTGTGCGCATGTAATGCATGTATGTATGTATGTATGTATGCATGTATGTATGTATGATGGAATGTATGTATGTGCATGCATGTAATATGTATGTATGTATGTATGGATGTACGTTTATATATATATATATATATATATATGCATATATACTATATACCTTGTACATTGTGCTGACTACATGTTCGCATGTATTGCATTTTCCGTACACATCGTTGAATTATTGTTAGCTAAGCCGAGTTTCATTCCAACATTATTGCAACAGTATAAACCTGGTAACAATAAAGGTGTGTACTGCATACTCTTAAACAAGCAACACTTATATGAGTATTAAACTATACACACACATATATATATATATATATATGTGTGTGTGTGTATTAATGTACATATATTTATATATATAAATATATATATATATATATATATATATATATATATATATATATATATATATATATATATATATATATATAAATCCTAACCTTCCCGCCACCTCCCCACCCTCCAGCAAGCGTCAACGCAGCCGTCGTGCTACAGTACAAGACCTGGCGTGTCTGGAACTACAAGCGTGTGCATGGCATCCCCTTTGACAAGAAACACAAAGCCACAGCTACGTTCATCGCTAACAACAGCACTCTACAGCCCTTGAGGCGTGGTCAGCCAGATAACCTCATCTCCGGAGACTTTAACTTCGCGCAGGTTGAATTTGGTGATGATATGGGCGATTTGGGAGATTTGATGGATCTGGTAGGTGGATGTGTGTGTGGATGTGTGTATGGATGTGTGTATGGATGTGTGTGTGGGATTTGTGTGTGGATGTGTGTGTGGATGTGTGTGTGGATGTGTGTGTGGATGTGTGTGTGGATGTGTGTGTGGATATGTGTGTGGATGTTTGTGGATGTTTGTATGGACGTGTGTGTGGATGTATGTGTTTGCGAGTATGTGGGTGTGGATGTATGTGTGTGTATGTGTATTTTTAGGTGTAGGTGTAGGTGTAGTTGTATGTGTGTATGTGTGTGGTTGTGAGCGTCTTATATTGTTGTTTGCACATATATGTGTACACGTGTGATTAGTTATGTGTAGTTGTATGTGTGTATGTATGTGGTTGTGAGTGTGTCATATATTGTGTGCACATGCGTGTGTACATGTGTGCCTGTATGTGTGTTTTTGCATAACATATTTATTCGGATCCGGCTGTGTGTATGTATATGTGGTGGTATGCTCGTGCTCAAGACTCTGTGGGTGTTAACCATGGATGGGTTGGTATGAGTGAGTGAGTGAGTGAGTGAGTGTGTCTATCCTTTATCCTCTGGATCTGTCGTATAATTGGACCGACACACTGCTTCATACGACGAATGTCTGACAAAGAGATTGTTCTCTCTCAATTGTCGGATAATAGGACTTCTCTCAGGATCTCGATGTACTCCTGGGCTACCCCTCTGAGAGTCTCTTCACCCAACACCCGGGACAGATCCTTGCCCGCGCCCATCTCAAAGATATCGGCCTACATGCAAACAGGGGTATGTGAAGTGTTTATATGATCTATATATTTATAGTTGTGGGTTTTTGTATTTTTAACTTATATATATATATATATATATATATATATATATATATATATATAGATATTTATATATATATACATATGATTTTATTCTTGATTATGTAGTATCATTGGAAATGCCTTATAACCATTCAGACTCACGATTTTGTTTGTGCTTTTTCAACTTCCTTTATAACCAAACCTACCTGAGACCGATCTATAAATAGCCTGACTCGAGCATGTTCTATAAATAAATGTTGTGTAGGTATAATAAAGAATCCAGTGGGCAAGTTCACCCACAGTGCAATAGCCAACACGTCCATGATGGATCGCATTTTCACCGATCTATAAATAGCCTGATTCGAGCATGTTCTATGAATAACTGTTGTGTAGGTATAATCAAGAATCCAGTGGGCAAGTTCACCCACAGTGCAATAGCCAATACATCCATGATGGATCGCATCTTCCCCAGTTTCGATCTCAACCGCAAACCGCCGATGGACGACGAGAGTGGCACTAGGTAGGTGGAGGGAGTTGAAGGTATTAGGATAGGTGAAGTTATGTGAATATGTTTGGAAATATGGGAAGATATTTGAATATGTGGGGGGGTGTTTGTAGATCTCTGGATGTATTTGGAGATATCTCAATATTTTCGGAGCTATTTGAATATATTTGGGATGCATCTTAATATATTTGGAAATATTTGAATACATTTGGGATCTGAATATATTTAGAAATATTTGATTACATTTGGAATTTTCTGACTATATTTTGAGATATTTTAATATATTTGGAGGTATGTGAATACATTCGGAGATGACGGAATATATCCAGAGATATCTGAATACATTTGAGATAACTGAATGTTTATGGAGATATTTGAATTTTTTTTGGAGATATCTCAATATATTTGGAGATTTTTGAATATATTGGAAATATCCTAATATGTTTGGAGATCTTCCAATATATATGAGACACGGGAAGATAATAGAATATATTGGGAGATATCTGGAGATATTTAAAAATATTTGTTGATATTTGGTGACAAAGATATCTGGAGATAGTTTAAGGTGCTTCAATACACCGGAACATATGTGAAGATAATTACTGGTTCTCGACTATACCTTCACCAGTCAGTCTTACACCCACACATACCTGACTCTGTGCCAATCCTCCGCATGCGCATGAACCCACCCATCTACACCCTCCATCCCTTACCGCCATCCACCCTAAAAACCTAAAACCCTAAAACCCTAACCCCATCCCCCCTGCAGCGTGGCCAGGAACACAAGACAAGAAGAGCGGTGGGAGCGGAGGCGACAGTCTCAGGTTAAGCAGAAGCCTTACTTTGATTCCGCACGGGACAACACGTTCACCCTCAACAGCAGCGGATCACAGAGTGCCCTCAATGTGACCAGCCCCAACGCACACCCCATTCCGGGGCCTACCCCACCCATTGGTAAGCGATGAGGGTGGGAGTGTGGGGTAGTATGGGTGTGAGTGTGGATGTGGGTGTGGATGTGGGTGTGTTTACTTGTGTGTGGCTGGGGTATGTACTTATGTGGTGGGTAGTTGGATTGCTGGTGCTTTGAGAGTTGTACATGTATATGTTCATGTACATGTACATGTATATGTATATGTACATGTATATGTACATGTATGTGCACATAAAAAATGTACATGTATAATGTACATGTATATGTATATGTATATGCACATGTATATGTGCATGTTACATGTATTATGTACATGTATATGTACATGTATGCGTGTGCATGTACATGTACATGTATATAATGTACATTTATATGTACGTTGTATATGTGCATGTATATATATACATGCATATATATATATATATATATATATATATATATATATATATATTATATATATATATATATATATATATATATATATATATATATATATATATAATATTATATAATATATATATATATATATATATATATATATATATATATATATATATATATATATATATATATATATATATATATATATATATATATATATATATATATATATATATATATATGTATATATATATATGTATATTTATATATTATAGGTAAATATATATATATATATATATATGGATAGATATATTACACATGTTCCCTTGCCTAGCACAACCTTTTCAACCACTAAATACACACCGTCCACCTCCCTTACTATACCTACCCACAGGCAACCACACCATGAGTGATATGAAGGCGGCTGCTGCCGCCTTCTACACATCGGCCTTACCATCCATTACCACTGGCACTGAGCTGTCACAGCAACACACACCGGCGCAACTGAATGCCCAACAACAGATGCACCCAGGTGCATCGGGATCGGGCTACGCCCCGCAGCCGTACCCGGCGCCGAATGCACCTGGACTGAGAACCGGACCGGTCCAAGGACAAGGACAGGAAGGGGACAACCCGTTGGGATTAGGTGCACAGCAACAGCAGCAACAGCAACAGTTTGTACATACACCCGGGCACTCGAATCACAGTACACCTGGAAATTTTGGACAGGACACGTTTGGGGCAGACTCACAGGCAGACGGGGCGCAGGGGGGAGCCGCTGTAGGTAGCCCCTACACACACAACTTGCAGGGCACCCCGCAGCCGAGCATGCACACGCAGCAGACGAATAGCCTTGCGTATAGCAGCGATAACACGGGGCCTCCTACAGCGGTCAGCATAGGAGGGTCACCCGCGGGTCAGGGGGTTGCATCGCCAGTTGTTATGGGCACTCAGGTACGTGAGATGGGTCGCACAGACGGTGCGTGCGTGTGTGTGTGTGTGTGTGTGTGTGGTGAACATGGGTGTGATATTAGTGTATGTACTATGTGTGTGATGTGTATGTGTATTTGTATGTGTGTTTGTAGAGCGTGTGTATGTATGGTGAACATGGGTGTGATATTGGTGTATATGTTATCGGTGTGAGGTGTATGCGTGTTTGTATGTATGGTGAACATGGGTGTGATATTAGTGTATGTGTTATCGGTGTGAGGTGTATGTGTGTTTGTAAAGTGTGGGTATGTAGTGCCGTGCCATAGCATATGCATGTGCATGTATATGCGTGTCTGCAGAGGGGTGTGTATAGGTAGTCATAGCCTTCTGCACAGATAATATGGGGCCTCCTACAGCACCCAGTACAGGAGGGTGTACCGTGGTATAGCCTGTCACGTGTCGGTATGTGTGATGTATTGCATAGGAACTGGATGTGCATATGTGCGGTACATAGAATAGGTGTGCCCATTTTTTATGTTTTCTGTCCAAATGAGGATGTCGATATATATATATATATATATATATATATATATATATATCATATATATATATATATATATATATATATATATATATATATATATATATATATATATATATATATATATATATATATATATATATATATATATATCTATATATCTATATATCTATATATCTATATATCTATATATATATATATATATATATATATATATATATATATATATATATATATATATATATATATATATATATTATATATATATATATATATATATATATATATATATATATATTTATATATTTATATATTTATATATAAATTGTTTGTCTTCATGAATATTCTATGTATATGTATACATATGTACATATCGTTTGTTTAAATGAGTAAATAAACATTCACTAGACTTCATTGCATTTGTATGTGTCTCTGTTCATAGTACTCCTTTGTACTTATACGTGTGCGTCTGTTCATAGTACTCCCTT
>LUCW03000896.1:30000-42500 GCA_001586965.3 Sphaeroforma sirkka | reverse complement strand
TATATATATGTATATGTATATGTATATGTATATATTTATATATATATATATATATATATATATATATATAAAAGTCGGGTGCATCGAGTTAAGGTCAATTTGTTTTAATGAATAAGCTATAAACTCAACTCGATTCCTTCGTGAACACATATTCTATCTACATGTATACAGCATATGTATCTTTAACCACCATTAAACACAGATATCATAAATTTCAAGTGTTTTCCTCATATTTAACTATTTAAAGTTACAATCATCTCTCATTTTGTTCACCATTCTGCGTTTGTCCCAGGTCGTAAGTAATTTGAGCAGGCAGCATCAACTGCGGTACTAATCTCAGCAGCGCCCCTGAGCGGCCCGGATTGAGTCGAACCCGAATTGTCTAGCGCAGACCTTGGGAAGCCAGATGTCTATAAATAGCTACCAGTACACTTGTATATAAAAATAGCTATCAGTACACTTGTATATATAAATAACTACCAGTACACGTGTGTATATAAATAATTACCAGTACATCTGTATATATAGATACCTTCCAGTACACTTGTATATAAAATTAACTACCAGTACACTTGTACATATAAATAACTACCAGTACACTTTTTATATAAATAACTAACAGTACACTTGTATATATAAATAACTACCAGTACACTTGTATATATATATACTACCAGTGCATTTATATACATAATCATCTACCAGAACATTTGTATATATTTTACTTACCGAGTAAATGCGAAACCCTAATAAGTTGAAGGCGGACGTATACGCGGGCGACTGCTTGTTTGTGTCAGTGCTCTGGGCCGTTCGCGGAGGTTAGAACAAAGGTAGTCTTGTATGTGTACTGTTTTGCAATGCATAACTCTACTTTTCACCGATTTGCATGTAGGTTTACTTTGATTAGATTGAGTCGGTCATTGTATATCAACATGTAGCACATGTATACCTTGACGAAATTAATGAACGGGTAAAGAAGGAACAGACTGCACGTGTGTGAACATATAACTCAGGGGATCCAGGCTAAGCCTTTGATATATTATTCTGTTAACCTGTTATATATTTATACTATGTATTAGTATGTCTATACTTCATACTCTAAACCTGATTGAGATCACTTCGCAGGTTGTGTGAACCGGTGAAGTATACTTTACCTTGTACATACATGCAATACCAGCAGGGGCTGTGTAGATGATCTCATTCCTGTTTCGTTTATTGAACTGAATAAAGTACTAACTTGGGGTAGGATGGGACCAACAGATGTTGGAAACTCATAACAAGCACTTTGTAATATACTGACAGACGAGTGTTATTAGACGAGATATGATCATACATGCTTTTCAATTCTGTGTATATGAACCAGTTTAAACAATATTGCAGATGTATTGTACGTGAGCATATATAATATATCAGATATCTGGGTATACCCATATTTTATGGAATAGATAAGAATATATATATATATATATATATATATATATATATATATATATATATATATGTATATATATATATATATATATATATATATATATATATATATATATATATATATATATATATTAGCTATATATATGTATATATATTATTATTATATATACATATATTATATATATATATATATGTTATATATTATTATGTATATATATGTATATATGTATATAATACGTATATATATTATATACGCATATTATATATATATATATATATGGCTATGTATGTATGTATATATGCTAATAACCCAACTGGCTAATGGTTTACACATGTTACCAAACCCATCATAATACAAACCAATAGCACATATATTATGTGTACATATATATGGTAATATTATTACATATTGTTGTATGTACATATTATTACATAACATATATATATATTATTATTATATATGTAATATTATTATTAATATTATTATTATTATTATTATAATACATTATATATTATTGGCTAATAATTACATATTATATATGTATATGTTGCTATATTATTATTACATGCGCATATATGCATGTACGTGCATGCACCATCAATGATGATGTTGTTACATGCATATTATTGCATTATTATTATTATGTGTATTATGTATTAACAAATACATTATTATTATTATTATTATTATAATAATTATGTATACATTACATATTATTATTAATATTATTACAGTATATACATATTAATTGGTTATTGTACATAATACATTATATAATACATTATAATAATATTATATGTAATATATATGTATAATATTATTATAATACACACACAATACAAACCCATAACCCATAGAGTTGTATGTCATAGGTTACAAGTTGGCATATTATTATATATATGTATATTATTATTGACATTATTATTATTATTATTAATATTAGCAATAATGGCTCACATGTTATTATAATTATAATAATATTATATATTATTAATAATTTGCAATTATTGACAGATAACATGTATGCATATTAGATTATTACGCATATATTATTATTATTATATATAAACCGTGCGTATACACATATTAATATGCATGTATCATTACATCATAAACACCATCATCATCATAATATCAACATATGTATTATTGCCATTATATTATATATTATATTGTATACCCAATATGTATGTATGTATACCATAATATGCCAATATATGATATGTATATGCTATATATATATATATATATATGTATGATGATACATTACATTGTTGATACATGTGTGCGTGCATTGCGTGTGTGTGTGTGTGTGCAACACCGTTTATATTATTATTATATTATATATATGCTATATATATATATATATGTATGTGTGTGTGTTTGTGTGTGTGTGTATGTGTGTGTGTGTAATATCGTTATATATATATATATATATATATATATATATATATATATATATATATATATATATATATATATATATATATATATATCCATATAATGTATGTTTGTATATGTATGTGTGTGTGCATTTATGTATGCGTGTGTGTGCACACGTACACGTTTGTGTGTAAATATATATTATATACGTACGCGTTGATGGTTGTTTTGGGTTCCATACAATTCTCCCGTCTACTCTGTTATTAAATGTGTATTATCGTTTACATGCAGGTATCTATCTTTACAACCATATTTTCTTATTTCTCTGTATATATTGTATCTGAGAACATGAGATATACGTGTATAGACTAGTATCGCCTCAAAGCCTCTTAAGCTCAGTAAGTGTTATTCGTCTTGTTAGTAGCACTGCTTTGTATGGGCATTGTGTTGTACTGAAAAAGATTTATAATTCTCGAACTTACAAAGTTCGTAGGGGGCACACTTGTAATTGTCCTCTGATTGAACTGGTCGAACCTCACTCAGTCCCAATACTATCCATTCTAAGTTCTATTCTCATGCTTCTTGATTTTACACGGTCTAATTGTTATTCATTCTATGTGCCTATCTCATGTTTTTTCCTTCACTTTGTTCCAGTACTATCCATTCTAAGTTCTTTTCTACGTTCATTCGTATCTCATGTTTCTTATCTGTTGCTGTCCTGTACTTCTTTGTGAGCAATGGTAGGCGGCTCTTTTAGGCGAGATCTGTCGATAACGCGATCGGTGGAGCACTCTCTATCTGGAGTCTATAAACCCCTGAAGTCACAACTGTTAATGTTCCTAATTCCTAGTTGCAGAGAGCATTCTGTAAAATAAACGCAAACCGGGGAAAGGAAATTAAGGAATCCAAGGTTGGGGGACAATGGGGGGTGGAAAGTTGCTAGGCGTTTACTTGATGAGCTGTTTCTATTGGCTACAGTGTAACGCTGAGGCGTTGTGATTGGTATACATTTTACGTTACTTGGTGTCGTTTACTCCTCGTAATCTTTGCAGCTTTTTTTCCGTCTGTTTTTTATTGTTTTATATTGCAGTTTGTAGGAGAACTGAGAACGTAGAAGGTGGATCGATGGATACATTTTAAAAGATTCGATATGTTGAAATATAGGTAATTGTAGGCAGATTCAAGATAGGTATGAGCAAAGTCGTCGACTCTGGCAGGAAAACGTTATCGAGAGAAAGTAGAGAAGCAAGCTGCATCATTCACTACCAGAACACTCATCCACATTGTACAATACCCGGTATATAATCAACGGTCAAGTATTCATACGTTTCACTTTTACTTTGATATACTTCAAGCAAAGCAACATAGACAATATTAATCTTGATCTAAGGGGATCGGCCCGATACTTACCACACTCCACACATATTTACACACACGCTTATTCTTTATAGCTTTGAACCATGTTCAGTTTCGCACCAACCTTAGTTCTATTCGGAGCTACCCTTCTAGGAGAAGTACTCGCTTTAGACTTCCCAATCAATCTGCAGATACCCAAAGATGGAGTTTTGGGTGACACCTTTGGCGATAGTAACATTGAAACACTCCTGGACCCATACGCTGAATTAGACTTCACCCCAACGGAGGACCTTGCACATCTGCAATACACAGACAACTTTACCGTGGAACTGAGACGACGGGTGCAGCTTGCCTTGGAACGTATGTATGCATACAGTTTATAGTCAAGTGTATAGTGAGTTTTTAAGTTTTAGGATCGGGTTTTAAAGATCATACATCAAACTTTCTGAAAAATGCTTTTGAACTTCATGACTAATTCTCGTTTCTTGCTTGTATTCAGTTCCTTTCAAAGAAGTCGATTTCGAGACGCACTATGATGAAAACGGGGAAGTGGAATATTATCCCGTGTATCAATTTGACAACGGAACTACCGTCACCGTGAAGTCCGGCTATGTAAGTATTAGAATTAACACCCATCATTTGCACACACTGATTTGGCATATAGTACTTTAATACTAGCCTGCTACACCATGTCTGTATTCTGTACTTTTATCTGTCCAAGTTGCCTTTTCTTTTCGTACAGCACAAACTGTGTTTCGTACTTGCATTTCTCTTTATGTATATTTTTTACTTTCAATCTATAGCTTTATCGTTACGATGTGTGAGTATGGATGTCATTGATTAATATACAAAGAAAAAGTATAGTAACAAAATGTGTATTTATCGCGATAAACAGAAATTCGAAGTTATATTGACAAAATGTGTATAGGCAATATACATGAAAGTAAACATATAATAACAAAATGTGTATGAAATGGATACGATTAGAATCGATTCTGCGACGACATGGAATTTATTCGCAGCATGATGCAATTTTGAACTCATTCCGAACCGACATTCGAAATCCTCCCATTCAACCGCTTTTATTACATACATTCATACTCGTTTGGCAGTATCAAGTTCATCTGGCATACCCAAAGCGTACACAATCTATTTCCAAATATCGCATCTATCGCTGGGCTCAGCTCTGACCCGGGTTTTAACACAACCCCCTCCTGCATCTCTACCTACCAACAACAGCTCCTGTTAGAGAACGGACACTTGGTGAACCAGGACGATGCTGGTGGCTACTACAAAGAAAACGGAGAGAATGTGGGCCAAGGGGACGATCCCGTCTTACTAGAAGGACGGACCTTTGTGCACGAAGAACGGTTTATCTGGAACCAAGAGCTAGAGGCCGGTCGAGTGTCGGCGTGTGGGTGTACTGGACTGCAGGTGATGCTCAAAGAGAAATGCGTTCCCTCGCTAGAGCACGCGATTGAGAATAGTGTCGCTGGTAAGTGTGTGTTTTGCATACCCCATTTCAACGTTTTGAGAGAGAGTAGTATAGGCTATGGCTTCATGTGAGCGTATGCCATCCTGTGATGTGTTGCTGGACTGTGGGCATTGGGCGTAGAAAACAATCACCAAAGTATGCGCGGGATAAACCAAAAAGGCCATTATGTATGCTTTTGACTTGGGGCCATATATACTGGGGGTCTCGCATCAAGTCTGGGTTGTACCCGAGTCTACATGCTGATAGACTAAGGAGTTGGTGCGTAAATAAACTTAGTTGTTGGCTAGTCGTGCCTCGCAGGTGCTGGTGGCTATCTTTGTCTTGGGCTGTGTGTGCGGAGTCATTGCTCACACACGCACTTGCATACGTGTACCTTTCAGTCGTTTCCTAGTTGTACTTAAACGCGTGGCCGTAGCATACATCTGGTATATGTACCGATTTGTGTGGAAAATAGTGCAAACCGTGACTCAACTATATGCCAGTGATCGGGATAAGAGTACGTACCGTACTTCTTCAGAACACCCACTCATATTAAATACTACGGTGTTTACATGCCTGACCTTGCGCTTCCTCATACTTCAGGTGACGTGATCATCCTTTCCAACAACAATACGATCAGCAAGCCAGTTTACTTCGGACATGACCTCGCATTAGTGGGAGAGACCTGCGATGGCTATGGCAAGCCTACGTTGTATGTGAACTTCCACGACAAGTACAAGGCCGGTCTGATGCTGACCAAGTAAGTAGGGGTTTTGCGGTTGGGTTTTAGGGATTTAGGGATTTAGAGTTTTGGTTATCACGAAAATTATTAGGTCGGTCTTAGGTGTGCTAGCGATGGCGGTTGCTTGGGTAAATTACTGGATACACGTGTGGTGTTACGTATGAATGAAATCAATTGCGAACGGGGTTATAGGGTATATATATATAATATTAAGTATATATATAATATAAATATATAATACAAGTATATATATATATATATATATATATATATATATATATATATAATAAGTATATATAATATATATATATATATATATATGAAGATAATATAAGTATGAATATATTATAGGTATATATATATATATATATATATATATACATATATATATATATATGTGTGTGTATGTATAATCATACTACAAACTTTTAACACTTCATGCCATTTCTTCCTTCTGCAGTCGCGAGTCTCAGACCCTCCACGTGAGTAACATCGACGCTTTCGGTGGTAAAGACCCCTCTCGCACACAGCAGAGCTTCAACTCCTTCGCTCAGTCGCAGGACTACTTTGCCTGGATCTCCCTACAGATCCGAAACTGCAAGTTCCACGACTTCTTCTCGTAAGTGAACGTGTATATACATCTTATATAATGGATGCTTCTCGTAAGTGAGTGTATAGACGCACCATAACGAATGCTTTTCGTAAGTGTGTGTATATACACGCTGCACAAATGCCGATGAGACGTGTATATTCATCAAGACAAGGAGTAGTGCTCGTTCTGTGGAATTGTGTGTGATGATGTATGTTGTAGCGTATTATAAGTCTGTCTGCGTACAATGTATGACTCATTTGAATAATGAAAGAGCGGCTGTGCGGATTCTGCCATCTACTGCGACAGTACTAGAAGGACGTATGTGGTGCTGTTTAAAATTGATGTATACAGAGTTCCATAGGCAACAACATATACGCAGAAACTAAATCTACACATACTTTTCTAACTATGCATACAAATACAGATCAGTGTACCTATCCCAAAATACATATACTTATCCAATCATATATGCACATACAGATTTATATACATATCCCTCAAATACTATACCCTATATAAGACTACACCTCACCTACCCTATTTACAATCCTCATACCCTACATACAAAACCGTTCCCTTCTCCTAACCCACAACCCCTAAATCAACCCCTGAACCCTAAACCCTGTAAACCCTAACTATCACACACAGGGCCCACCGCGGCTCCGTCTTCTTTGTGTGGACTACAGGTAACGTGACTATCGACGGTGACTCAGCCTTTACTTATAACACAGTCGCAGACAGGAGAGAGGTCTTCGGCGGTGGGGCGGTTTCTCTCGGGTATGTGTTCGATTGACTAAGATTCGGAGTGTTTTCTTGTGTGAGTGTGTGATACATGGGCATCTGTAAGTATATTTGGTATCTGTAGGTATATTTGGCATATTTAGGTATATCTGGCATCTGTAAGTATATTTGGCATCTGTAGGTATGTTTGTATGGTACGTCGTGGGAGAGGACGTACTCGCACGCAATTATATATAAACACGAACGATCATCACGAGAACAGCACAGCATACATGCATGTGACTACACATACATTACTATACGTACATATGTAACACACATACACCACTATACATACACGTGTAAACATCTGTAAATACACACAGATGGTTTAAGACATCTCTATATCACACGACCTCAGAGTGTTCACCTTACAATTTACGTTTGTATGATGAGTGTTGACCTCACATTTTACGTTTATATGAGTGTTCACATTACATTTTACGTTCATATGAGAGTGTTCACCTTGCAATATACGTTTATATGAGATACAATTTATGTTTATGTGAGAGTGTTCACTTCACATTTTACGTTCATATGAAACTATTCACCCCACCACTTACATCCGTTACAGATACATCGCAGAGGATGCCTACGTCAATATCACGGCCACGTTCCACAACAACGCAGTAGTCTACCCTTATCCCTTTGGCTCTGAGCACGGAGAAGGTGGCGCTATCTTTGCCGGTATGTGCATGTATCTATGTACACACACTTCATCTGAATGGTCTTTACTTGCGTGTGTGTACGTGTGTGTATACGCGTGTGTGCATGTACTATTTAAACACGCGTCACCGGCATAGCTCCTAGCTCTTATACCATCCTTATAAATGAACCGTGTTTATACACTTTATGACCTTCTGTCATGTGCCACTGGGTACGTACAGTGATTTCTTGACACCATTGTCAATACATTACAATGTACACAAAGCATGAGCAACTAGTGAGTGCCCTATGATAGCTCACCATTGAACACGCAAACATAAACAACGCACTTGCAGTGCTACTATCTCATACAATACATGCTCTCCCATCTACCTATACTTCATTTGAGCTGTATAGAGAGTGCGGCACATGGTATGCTCTACATATCCTCACCTATCTACCCTTTCTATCTAGCTATCCTATGCCTACTATATCTACCTATCCTTTACCTATTATATCTACCTATTATCTACCTACTATTTACCTATTATACCCATCTACCCTATACCTGCACTATATACAGAGTATAGCACAGGGCATGTATACATCGGAGGAGAGTTTAAGAACAACTTCGCCGCGGACGGAGGGGCTGTGCACATTAAGAACGTCGAGAGTGGCAGCTTAACGCTGGATGGCCATTTCGAGCACAATATGGGTATGTGTAGGTGTGTGTACATGGATGTGTGGGTGTGTGTACAACGACGAATGCATAATAGGGATATGAAATGTTCCACGGAAAAAATAAGGAGAATGTATGTCTATTAGGGTTTAGGGTTTTTGTAGGTGTGTGTACACTGATGTACGCATCATATGGATATGAATATGTATCTACGTGAAAAACAAGGAGGATATATGGCTCGAGCACAATATGTGTATACACACATATACTCGACTATACCACTCACCCTCTCTCCATCCCACCCCAACTTACCTACACACAGCACTGGATACAATCACTGCACAGCATACGCACACGTATACATATACTTATCACTACTATTTATACATCTCCAAATATGATACCTACCAATACTATCTCACACTTACAACCCACCACACACTTACAACCCACCACACACATACAAACCCTAACCACCCCCCAACTATACCACTCACCTTCTCCTCCCCACGTACAGCCCTCGACACAGGCGCAGGCTGTCGAGGAGGTGCGCTGCGTATCTTCAACCTGACAGCTCCGGTGATCCTTCGTGGTACGTATGTAGACAACTTGTCTGACACGGGTAGGGGGGCTGTGGTGGCCCTGAACATTCTCAACCGGAACTCGAGCGTTGAGCTGGACGGGGAGTTCCGACTGAACACGTGCGGCACTCAGGGCGCCGTGGTGTCGCAGACGTCGTCCTTTTTTGGTATGTCCTATTTATAGAATTCTGTTCTATTTGTAGAACGGTGTTCTATATATAGAACGCCCGGGGTGTGTGCTGGAGATTTTGTATAGTGTTTCGGGTATTCGAAGCAGAGTGTAGTTGTCCCCCCAGGCACATACCCTCGCAGGTGAGTGATCACACAGCACCAACTTCAGTTGATACATACTTTTGCATTAAGTCCTACTCCCATCAATACATGCATAGACCCATATACACATACCATACAATACCATACATGCATAGACCCATATACACATGCCATACATGCATAGACCCATATACACATATCATACAATACCATACATGCGTAGATCCATATACACATACCATAGATGCATAGACCCATATACACATACCATACATGCATAGACCCATATAAACATACTGAACACTGGTTACACTCCCAAACACATATACTCAGGTCGCCTTAGCTACATTCCCATTCATATATGCAGATACTGAACATTGCATATGCACATACATATACTCACACACACACTAAAGAACTCCATCACACACATCTACATAGGTGAAATCACCTACAAGGAGGGATGCAAAATGCTCGGCAACGAAGGCTACGACAACCCGAAGTCGAATATCATGTACATTCAGCGGCCTGTAGTACAGCGTTTAACGCATGAGGACCTTGTAGTGGACACCTCCGGGGGGATTGTCGAGGATCTCAAGTTCGTTATGATCACGGCCTGAGGCAGACATGGGGTAGAGGGAAGTAAACGTTAACGTTTGGCAGAAGGCTGACGCTATGATCACAGCCTAAGGCATTCGTGTAGTAGAGGGACGTGGTACGTACACGTTAACGTTGAGCAACGACACATGTGTGTCACTCGAGCGTGCGTGATTAGAGGAGGATCCGAAGCAGGGGTTTTTAGAGTTTAGGGTTTGTATTAAACCCTCTCCTCTGAGCCCGGAGGTGAACGAATGGGTAGCGAGTAGTGTGTATGCGAAGATGTTCGGTACGGGAGAGGGAACTCTGACACGACCAGCCGATCTATATACTAACCCACGCCTTAGCCGCCTATCATAGTAAGATACTAGCCAACGGCTTAGACGCCTATCATAGTAACTCCCATGCAATGGGGTGCGCTGTGTGGCGTGGTGTGGTGTAGGTAGACGGGCGCAGGCGCATCTCTGACTATCTGACCGGATAAAGAAGTAGGATTTGATAAAACCCTAAACCCTGCCCTAAAACCCAAGTGTATATAGAGTAAGAGGGGGGTATTTAAGGGATCCGGAAGGGGTGCCCGAATGCTGTGGAATTAGTGAGATACTACTACAACTCTGGTTATCCCAAACGACCATCCCAGTCCAGCTGACAGAGTGGCTTTGATAGTCTAACAGTTGAGGCTGGGTGCACAGAATAGCAAATGGCAAATAAAGGAACAAAATGAACCAAAATGTAAGAAAATGATCCGAAATATTGCTGCACATATCCGATTCACACCAGATTTAATATTACAAGTGTTTTGCCCAGCTGACATTGTGGCTTTGATAGTCTAATAGCTGAGCATGCTTGCGCAGAATAGCAAATAGCAGTTAGCATTAAAGAAGCAAATGAGACAAAAGGACCCGAAAACAATATTCGTGCACATACTCTATCCCAACGAATTTTAATATTAACCCGAAGAAATGCTTCCTCAGCTGACAATGTGGCTTTAATAGTCCAACAGCTGAGGCTGGGTGCGCAGAATAGCAAAAAAATAATAATAAAGAAACCAATTGGAGCAGTATGACCCGAAATTTTCGCACACATTCCCGATTCGCACTAATTTCGCAAATAAAGAGTGATATCTTTTACCCCCCGTGCCTGAGTGGCAGCTTGAGGTGTGTGTTTCAGGTGAGTACATTGCAGTTTGTTTTCGCTTAATTCACACACTTACACCAACACTTAACTACAATACTAAAACGTGTGAGATAACTTTATATATTATTATATTGTCATCTACATTTTCACATTACTTTCGCTTAATTCAACATCAACTACATTAAAAGTATGAAATAACTTTATTTACTACTATATTATCATTTACATTTCGGCTTGCTTTCGCCAAATTAGCGCCATTCCTCTCTCGTTGAAACAATCGCACTTCGTACCTGCACGCGTTGCAGATGTCTATATGTTCTCAGCATCGGCGATAGTATATATATGTATATATATATATATATATATA
Organism: Sphaeroforma sirkka; assembly: GCA_001586965.3. Taxonomy (NCBI): domain Eukaryota; class Ichthyosporea; order Ichthyophonida; genus Sphaeroforma; species Sphaeroforma sirkka. The sequence continues at coordinate 30,462 of LUCW03000896.1, read as the reverse complement.
TATATATATATATATATATATATATATATATATATATATATATATATATATATATACCTATGACCATGCCATTCCATACATATTGATAACATCAACACCAGAGTGGCGCCACAGCCTTGCAGTGGGAATCATTATATACAGAGAAGTGCACAGAAACGTCTGTGTAGGTAGTTCTTTTAGTCAGTCCATATCACCAAGCCAATTAGCTACACACACCCCATGCTAAACAGTTCCTCTGCGTAGTATGTGCACCCATACACTGTTTCTCGGCTGTTGCACACACAGAGTGTGGCAAGCAAAGCATTGCGGGACATCAGACCGCATGGGCTACATAACCCACAGACACACAACACAGCCACAGGGTTGTATGGACACCCCCCCACCTGTCATCTGCTCGTCACTTTCATGTCTTGTCCTGTATTAACTATCCATCATCTGCAACCTTATCCTCTCCTGTAACTA
>LUCW03000896.1:5000-27500 GCA_001586965.3 Sphaeroforma sirkka | reverse complement strand
GTGTGTGTGTGTGTGTACAAATGTACATAAATATACGTACGAACAAAGCCACAACAACTACACACATACATACTCGTACAATACACACGTCTGTACATACATAGAAAAACAAACCACACACCTGAACAATCTGCTCGATGCGGCTTGCATCCTCAGTGTTTACAACCCCACTGCCCATGTTGATGATCTGCTCCAGTGTGAGGAAGGCCTCAACGTCCTCTTCTTCAACATCCACATCGCTGAACAACTGTTTCTTCGCTATAGTAGCCTCCACCTGGGCCATGGATCAGATTAGATTAGATTAGACTAGGCGGTGTAGTGGTTGAGAGACTGTGCGTATATAAAGACAACTGTACATACTACCACATGTACTCGGGGATGGGGGTACGGTTACTAGTGGGAGAGCCACATGAACACAGTTAGACGTGCGCATAGGACTGCACAGTATCTCTATGTACGGTTCACAGATAGCTCCTATCAACCTATGACCTAAATGTAATCGGGTTTGGAAATTGAATGAGTTCTAGCACCGAGTTTTTGGTGAGGAACGAGTTTCAAATCAGAGTAAACGAGTTACTCAACGAGTTTTTTTGGTTTGGTTTTGGTTTTGGTACGAGTTTTGAAACGTGGCACTTTGCGTTTCAAAACGAGTTTCAAACCCAAAATATAAAAAAAGAATTGAGTCACGAGTTTACGACAGATTTTACAGGAGTTCCGAACTAAAACACGAGGTGCTAACACGAATTTAATTTAAGATCAAACGAGACCAAAACATTTACAACAATTTGATAAATGTAAATAATATCTACATACAATGAAATCACGAGAAAAGGCGGACCAGCGGAAAACGGGTTTCAAAGTGTAGCCAAGATGGTTTGAGAGTAAGAAAAAATAAATAGAAATTACCTAGAGGGGTTTATAAATACTTTGGGTTTTAGAAAGTAAAAAAACAGGCCGAAATCGAGTGCTTTCATTGGATGTTTATACTAACTACCACTACATCACCTACATCACACAACACACACCTTAGACCACTCATCCTCCATCTGCGCCATCATCTTTTGCAGTTTCTTCTCGAGTGCTTTGGCGACCTTTGCCGTGTGATCCTGTCCATCGATTATGACTCGTTCGCTCTCCGGCTCCGCTTTAGCCTCCTCAGTGCCTACCGTACAGTTGCAATGGGGTGCACGTATGTTCAGATATACGATAGGTGTATGTATGTATGTATGTATGTATGTATGTATGTATGTATGTATGTATGTATGTATGTATGTATGTATGTATGTATGTATGTATGTATGTATGTATGTATGTATGTATGTATGTATGTATGTATGTATGTATGTATGTATGTATGTATGTATGTATTATACGTATGTACGTATGTATGTATGTATGGATGGATGGATGTGGATGTATGTGTGTATATACGTATGTATGCATATGTAAGCTGTATGTAATAGTATATATGTATATATATATGTATGTATGTGTATGTGTGTATGTCAGTATGTCTGTCTGTCTGTATGTATATATATATATATATATATATGTAATATATTTTCATAATATATATATATATATATATATATATATATATATATATATATATATATATATATATATATATATATATATATATATATATATATATATACATATTTATATATATTTATAGATATATATATTTGCATAGATATATCTATAGATATACAGATATAGATATAGATATTTATATATATATATGCAAATCAACTACATTAAACATTACATAGTACCTTCAGGATAGACGCCTCGGACCAGATCGGACGCGGTGTCTGGTGAGAGGTTAGGCAGGATATGATCTGCGACAACATCCATAGGGGGCGGTTTGAAACCCTGAGTTTTATCGTTGATCAACTCCGCCAGTTCCTCACGCACCTAAACCGGGTCGATAAAATGGTATGCCTAAAATGAGACCTCCGAATCAAAAGATTTGGCCCTTGCGATTCTATATATATATATATATTCTTCCCCACACATAAACACCCACCACATACTCACTCCTACTCACACCCACCTATGCGAGCATTCAGTCTTACCTGTCCACGTCTGGGTGCCGTAAGAACATGAATAGCCTCAGCAAGGGTGGCTAGATCCTCTCGAGAGATAGTCAACTCTTCCCGTTCTTTCTGCTTGCTTCGTTCGTGTTCCTTGATAATTGCTCGTGACACAGCATCCAGTTTGATGCTCGCCTGCACAGCCATGGAAGGCTCAATGGCCTCGCGGGTCTCTCTCTCACTCTCCTGGAGTTTCTGATGCGCACCTGTGGGTGGACACGAGATAGTTGAGTGAGAAGAGAACACTTTTATACATACGTATATATATACATATACATATATATACATATATATGTATGTATGTATGTATGTATGTAATGCAAGCATGTATATGCATGCATGCATGTAATGTAATGTAGTATGTATGTATGTATGTATGTATGTATGTATGTATGTATGTATGTGCTGTATGTATGTATGTATGTATGTATGTATGTATGTATGTATGTATGTATGTATGTATATATGTATATATGTATATATATATATATATATATATATATATATATATATATATATATATATATATATATATGAATATATATATATGTATATATATATATATATATATATATTATATTATAATATATATATAATATATATATATATATATATGAGTATATATTCATATATTCTATATATAATATATAATAATATATAATATGTAATATATAATACATGATGAATACACATACTTCTACGTTACTTACAAACATGTACATGCCATACTATACCCATATCGATAATATGCATACACATGAAACATCTGCATATGTACGTTTTCGTTTTCATTTTACGTATGCGTATGCATGTATATGCATGCATATGCATGTATATAAGGGATACATATGCGTATGTAATATATATGCATGAACATGTACACATGCACAGAATGCACATACCATGCATAATATATGCGTATGCATATGCGTATGCGTATGCATATGCATATACATACATATGCGTATGCGTATTGCGTATATGCATATGCATATGGTTATAGGTTGACGTATATATAATAATAATAATATATATATATATAATAATATGTATAACATCATATATAATATATTATTATGATATATAATATTATATATATATTATTATATAATATATAATAATAATAATATATATATTAATATTATATATGGGATACATATGTAATGCGTACATACAATACTACTGCCTGGCAAACATATTCACTCAATACCCATACCCATATACTTCTTATTCATACGCACACGAACATATGCGTATATATACGTTTTCGTTTTACGTATTACATATGCGTATGCGTATGCATGTACATGCGTATTACACATATATGCGTATTGCGTATTGCGTATGCGTAATGCGTATGCGTAATGCGTATTATGCGTAATGCGTATGCATGCATATGCATACGTAATGCGTATGCGTATGCGTAATGCGTACATGCACATATGCGTAATGCATTATATATATGCGTAATAATGCGCAATATGCATAATGCGTATTGTACCTTAAACATATACCCATATTCCATAGCCATACATGCATGCATGGGCACATATGCATGCGTAATATATTTATCGTTTTACGTAATGCATATGCATATATGCGTATGCGTAATGCGTAATACGTATATACGTACATGGCATAATGCGTATACATGCACATATGCATATATATATACATATGCGTATGCATATGCATATGCATATGCATATATATACATATACATGTACATATACGTATACGTATGCATATGCATATACATATACATGCGTATACATATATGCATATACATATGCATATATATACATATACATATACATATACGTATACATATGCATATACATATGCATATACGTATATACATATACATATACATATACATATGCATATATACATATAACTGATCATAAAACCCTAAACCCGAGAACCTCAAAACCCTACATCGGTCACTCACAAACACTCGCAGACTAACCACATATAACATAGCACGTACGCTCTGTTTTCTTCTCCTTCTGTTTGCGTTTGACTTCCTGTTCTTGCTTCTCGCGCTCTAACTCCAGCTCTTCCTGTCGTAGAATGCTCTCCTCTTCCTTCAATATCTTAAGTCGTTTGCTTGTTACTGATCGCCGTTTGCGACAGCTTCAGAGTAGCCTCACCAACCTGCATATGTATATAAATACATACATATATATATATATATATATATATATATATATATATATATATATATATATATATATATATATATATATATATATATATATATATATATATATATATATATATGTATATATGTATGTATATATATGTAGATATAGAGAGAGACGTAAATATCAACAGTTATCGGTACGATCTTGCAGTTTGCTGGACGATAGGGTATGCATATATAAATCTGTATACACCCCTTTGTATTGATGCGTACATATAAATATGCACATACCCAATACAAACAGTAAAAACGACTGAACATAATAACAGTAACCACAATCGCAGTATGTTCCTAATATTTTGCACACGCGCGCACAGGTGCACATTCGTGTCTACAACAAAGTCCAAAACATTCGCCAAAAAATCGGAAACTCGTCTACACATACAGACCGCCTCAAAACCACAGACGTACCAAATTATCACTCAGGTTCGACAGAGTGTCTTTTAGGGCCGTTTTGTCCACATCTCCGTTAAGGTAGAGGGTGCGAGATAGCAGAATCAAAGACGCCGGCACCCCGGCTTTGTTGAGCTCAATCCATTGCTCCAGTTGATGTTGTAGGCGCGAGAGGGGCAGACCCATTGACCGCATGCCGCGCTCAGCACATGCGTACTGTGAGAAAAAAGAGATGCACAGGAGGATAGGCAAGGTGTGGGTTGATATGAGGATCAGCCTACTATATGGGTATATACTTGTACGGCATGAATATATACTTGTACTAAATGATTGTATACCTGTACTAAATGATTATATGCTTGTACTAAATGATTATATACCGGTACTAAATGATTACATACTTGCACAACGCCATACGTGGATATACATCCTTGTTGGTAGACGGTGTTGTAGGCATGAGAGGGGGCTGCATGTGTCGTCTGTGTACGTAAACTACTGAATTGTGCACGTAAACTGCTTGTTTGTGATCGTGTGTTATGCGAATGTGCATGTATATTTACGTTTACGTGTTCCTGCACTTACATACACGTACGCGCAATAGCTGGCTGCTAGTGAAGCACTTTTCCCGCACACGCGAAAGTGAAGACCCTTAATCCGCATACCACGCACAGTATACACGTCCTATTAGAAACTAAAGAGGTGCACAAGATGATACGCAAAGTGTTGGCTATAATGCACGCGTAAGCGAAAGTCGGCAATGGTTATTACCAAGGGCATGAATATATGCTCAGATGTGGGTAAGTACACGTATACGTATAGCATTAAAATGATTTCCAAGTAACTCGTGTGTTGACAAATATTGATACGTACTTGTACGTAGAATGAAGCATGTTACCTGCAACTCGCTACGTGTACGTATATTTCAAATACCTCTATGCAACATGTACCAATATATCTGTATTGCCTACAAGCATACAGACACACACATATACTTGTATTTCGTACGATCATATATATCTGCAGCTGACTACATGTACGTACATTTCATATACCTCTATACAACATGTACCAATATATTTATACTGCATACCAGCACACAGATACACACATATACTTGTACATCGCACGAGTTGATATACCTGCAGCTCGCCTACAGTGAGTGTGTCGATGCCTTCCTTTGTGATCATGACATCATCCGCCGACAACTGCCTCAAACAGGTTCTGCGAGAGGACAGGTTAAGAATCATAAGGACAATTGTGTGTGTACATGCAATGGTAGTACCTACCCCGCAGAAGTACGTGGTTATGAACGAATCCGTTAAGTATCATAAGAACATTGCGTGTGTACATTTAACGAACCGTGTACTGGTGATACCTACACCCCAGAAGTACCAGCGATGAACCCGACATCAACACGTCTAACAACACGAACACGCACAACTGAAGCACACGAGGGCACGGACTGAGAGACATGCAGGGACACAACAGGCCACTGTGTGGCCTCAGGCTCAGATGCTAAGGCAAACACACAGACCAATACAGACGACGCGCACGCACAGCCACATATAGACTTGTCGTAAGACAGGGAGAAAGGTGCACAGACACATAGGAAGCACAACTGAAGCAGACGAGGGTACGGACTTAGAGACAGACAGGGACACAAAAGGTCACGGTGTGGCCTCAGGCTCAGATGCTAAGGCAAACACACAGACCAATACAGACGACGCACACGCACAACCACATATAGTCACTTATCGTAAGACAGGGAGAAAGGTGCACAGACACATAGGAAGCACGACACACACACGGGCGAAAAGAGAACGCTCGGACAAATGGACTTCATATAGATACAGGTATGTGTGCACACGCAGGCATGTATAAATAGAGATATAGGTTCAGCGGCTGGATCAAACGGGCACACATGAACCGGGAATTTCGATTTAAATGTAGATATGTACACAGAGACAATGACAAGGACACTCACCAGGGCACGCATAGTACACTATACTACGTTGTGGGATTAAAAATTAGGCACAGAAACACACCCATACATAAAAAGTATTGGCTTCGGATAGGCTACTAAGAACATCTATGCACCTTGCTTAATAAATTGTTCACGTAGAAAAGATATACTGAAGAATACACAACAGTAGACACAACCACTGACACCCATAGGGACCGTACTATGATGCAGGATAACAACCACAGACAAATACAAACTACACACAACAGTAGATACAACCACAGACACTCATAGGGGCCGTACTAGGATGAGGATAACAACCACAGACAGGTTCAAATTAGTCACACACACCCCATCACGAATGCTTCACTCACTCGGCTCAAATACTGCAACCACCGCAGAGGTAACATAGAATTGAAAACAACCAAACACACAGACATAGAACTATACTGGGATTGAAATAAGAGGCACATGCAATATATTATAATCCAAATATTCGAATACAGGACTATACAAGGACATAATATGAGAAGCACAGACGATAGACTATAATAAAATATATAAGCATACGAATATAAGATTTTAAGGCAAACACGCAGATAACCACAAACCTCAATTGGAATCGCAGGAGAGAGATAGTGCCGTAGGTGTTGAGGTTCAACATGCGACACAACGCCACCAACTGAGGGCGATCTAAGTTGTCCAGAGTCAGCTCGTCTTCGAACAACCTACTGAACTTCAGCAGCTCAGCTGTACTCACCTGCACGTGACCAACAAAGAAGCTATGATGTGTGTGCGCGAAAGTGTATGTGGAGATATTTGCGCATGCACATTAATACGCCTGTATTTGTCATGAATTTAAAAATCCGATGATGGCATTATGTCAGCGTGCATGTACATATCAGATGTGGTGATCATATATCAAGACATATATATACATATATATATATATATATATATATATATATATATACGTGCGTGTGAGTGAGTGAGTGAGTGAGTGAGTGAGTGAGTATGTGTGTGTGCGTGTGTGTATGTGAAGGTGTGTGTGTGTTTGTATATATATATATATATATATATATACGCATATATGCATCGCGTTTCCTTACGTTATCATCGTTGTCTGGATCGCGCATTCGAGCCATGAGGTCAGCCAGGTTAGAAACGCTTCCGTCGTCCTGTTTCTCGCACGATGATTTCTTAGCCAAATCTTCCACCGTGTCCTGATTTTAAAAATCAAAATCGGGTTACACTCGAGAAAAGAATGTTTGCATTTCCTGCACCCTCAGATTGGAGGCAAACGGCACAGGTACAAACATATACAATCTATACAGATACCGTATGAAGTAAATTCTGAAGTACTGCACCAGGCCACTGGTGTCACACTCTAACAGGAAGTAATCGTGGATGATCATTAAGTCCGGCTAATGAGAGTAGTGGATTGTTACTGGTACTACACTCTGTGGCAGCCATTCCTGTTGCCAATACAGCACACTCGTCATGCATGGCAGGGCTAAACTAGACCCAAAGGTCTGCATATAAGGGATGAATGCAGGCTGTGGATGCATCCTGTGAGCGAACGCGCCACTACGCAGCCACATCACGCTATATCACTTGAGAATAAGAGACAATGTATCACTTGAGAATAAGAAACAATGTATCACTTGAGAATAAGAGGCAATAAATCCCTTGAGAATAAGAGACGATATAACACTTGAGAATAAGAGACATTATATCACTTGAGGATAAGAGACAACATACCACTTGAGAATAAGAGACAATGTATCACTTGAGAATAAGAGACAATGTATCACTTGAGAATAAGAGATATCCACGAGATGCTCTAGGCCAGCCATGGTACGAACAGCTCCGCTCATGTGCAAGAACTTGGATATCTCTAGCTTTATCTCCAGCCACCGCTAACTCAGCCAACCCCACGCCCACAATATCCCCCCGTCAACACCACATACAACACATACCCGTCAACACCACACACAACACATAAAAACACCACCCACCTGCAAGAACTTGGCCATCTCCAGCTTGACTTTGAGCTGTTTCAGATTGGCCTCGTTTCTGGTCCCCTTGGTGCCAAAGGTACTGGGCAGCATGCCTGGGAACAGCTTCAGAGCCACGGGCAACAGAAATTCCATGAACGGGATGATAATAAACACGCTGAACGGCACCAGACGGAAGATATCACCGGTAGTACGCACTAGCTGGCGGCGTTGGCGCCGGGTGAGAGTCTCGCCTTGAAAGGACTGATTGAGATATCTGGGATAGAGTGAAAAAAGTGTGAGGATGAGCATCCAATATGATGTATGGATATGTATGGCTGTACGTGTGCGTGGGGGTGGATGGTGGTTAGAGGAAAGCTTGACTGATATTTGACTATGTATTGGTATGTGTATATGTAGTATGCGAGAGATATAAGCGATTCAATTGATAGAGGATACATGTTTCGAAATAAACAGATGTAAATAACTGATCAATGTCTATTTATAGACATATACGTATATGTGAGGATTGAGAGTAGTCAACACCTGCACAAGGAGATTTCATACAAAGACAGATGGACTTACACTCGTGTATGGTTCTACATGACACAAGTGAATATCCCTCACTCAGCTGTAGAGATGATATTGTACATACATGCTTGATTAAGCGCAAACACAGGCGAGCAGCATCCATCCAGTGCGACTATAACACATACGGACATACTCAGACTACAGTCAAGAAAGGCCTGAACCCGCTGAGCTATGCCACGTGTATGCACACGGAGATGCAATACATAGGCAGAGGTGTGCAGTAAGAGAGACCGTGATCCACAGTCTATACTACTATACGCACTTGAGCTGGCATACGAAACTAAATACATACATAGTACATATATAGTTTTAAATCATAAAACATTGTATAGGGAAAATACGCATAGTAAATCGTTTTAAATCATACGACGTAGTGTAGAGTCAAAAAACATATAATATAGTATATAGTTTCAAAATATACAACATACAACATATATATAGTAGCGAACACGATAGTATACCTGCCAGGTATGGCGGGGATCTAGCATACGCGTATAGTACAGTCATATGCCTATTATGTCGTGCAGGATAAGCTAGCCAAGAGACCTGCAGGTCAATGTTGGACCTCATGTACACGCACAGATACGTCGACGTACAGATACTAGTTGACTATTGCAATCGGGTAAAGATTTAAGCACATAAATACGGAGGATCCCAACCAACCCCTCACACACGGACGCGTACAATGGGCATACCTGATCTCAACACTGTGTTCTGTGATGACAAGCATGAGACAACAGTGGTACCGTAACACATGCGTGTTCACCATCTATTCAACCGTATACTCTATCATACTCGCAGTATCTAACTACACACGTTATATCACACTAACTGACTAACTACTTACCTGTAGGCAACTACATACACTACACTTATACCATACCTTGCACAGATTCTGACATCGATGAAGAAGAGCTTGAACCCAGTGTAGTAGTGTTCTATCTCGTGCTTGACCTTCTGCCATATCGTCAATTTAGGCACAGGCGCAACCACAGAACTACCTACACCGCTACCTACATCCGCACCACCCGCAGGCTTCTTTGCACTAGCAACCGTCTCTGTGCTTGACTTACTTGCGTGTGCATGGCCCGTTCGACCCGATGCGGCATCGACTTTCGTGTGGTTTTCGTGTGCCTTTGCATGCGCGTGTGTGTGTGTTTGTGCGTGCTGCTTCGCACGCGCTTGTTCTTGGGCCCTGCTACGCGACTGCTCACTCGCACGCATGAAGTCCTTGGGCGTCTTTATATGCGCAGTATTGACGGCATTGCCCGACGGGCTGATGCTGCCACCTCCTGTACTCACACTGTGCTTGAGTGTATCTGTGTTGCGGTGTATTGAGTTGTGAGGTGTGGCGGCCTTCTCCGCTGCCGACGCACACCATCGCCTAATTGACACACCACCAACTCGCACAGGTACATACACTGGTGTAGGTGTGAGCCCATGGCGCCAACTCTGTGTTGTTGCATTTAGTGTACGTGTGTGTGTGTGTGTGTGTGTGTGTGCTGTGGTAAATAACCGACCTTGTGCATATACATACGACCCTGTCTGTCTCGTCATGTGCATATGACTACCTACTATACGCCTACATTGCACCGCTGCGTGCTGGGAGAGTATCCGACTGGGGCCTCTGAGGTGTGCACTCAGAGTGTGAAGTGTATCACTAACCACACTCATCTCGCCTTGATAGGTGTTTGTTTGTAGATAAACTCTGCCTTGTGCGAGTAAAGAATTAAACAGCACCTGTAAGTGGTTTGTGCGTATAGTCTGACTATAGCAGTGATGTATGTGAAGGCTCTGCTCGTGTTAAGGGAGTATGGAGTCGATCTTATATAATTGTACTCTCGATTAGGGGAAAGCAAGCCGCAGAGAGAATTTTAGGTCAGGTGTATGATACGCTACTGTAGTGACCACTATTCAACTACGCGTGCGTTCGAGTCGAAGACTTATTAATTGAGCTATACTATATATGTTTATAACTATCCGATGCTGTGTTGGGGGCATACACGTAATATATACTTTACTGTACGTTTGTAGCTCCGCTATGTCTGAGTATACACATAAACCCCTGAATACTATACCTTATTTGTGTAGTGTCGCTATAGTAGGGGTATAGACATAGGCCTTCCAACACTTTACCTTACGTGTGTAGATGGCTACGCTAGATAGTATGTATGTCTATTGAGTATATGTATACTGATAAGTGTTCCCCTACTGTAGTTATTTATATATAAATATAAATATAAATAGCCACAAACGGTGGACTCGGCATCTGATAGGCCACAATAGTGGTCAGCAGATAATAGAAAACTTAGGGTTTTAACTTTTAACATCTAGGGTTATACCATAGTTCTATAAATAGAACAGTCCAGTCATTTTCTTTTCAAAATTGTTATCTATTTATTTGTTGCGTTGGCAATCTGATAATTAAACTCTACACAGACGTAGCCTCATACTTCATAGGTCACACATAGGCCTCTCAATTATATACTCGGGAGTCTACGCTGGCTTTTTTTGAAGGCTATGCTATGCCCGCTATAGTCGCACTTATAAATACAGACACTATTATGGAACACAAATGGCGGTCGTATAAGTACCCAACTTCAGAACACAGATATTCGCATGCATATACTGTTTGAATATACTGTTTGAATATTGTTCATGGTACGTATTCTGTTTTTATTGCTTTCAATTTAGTAGGGAAGAGTTTATTTACATTAGTTTACATACTTCCTACTTCCTTGGATAAACATGGTTGTGAGCCGTCTATCCGTCACACCCTTTTCACTGCTGTAATAGACTGTTCATATCGCCTTGTGCCACCATCAAGCCTATATCTCAACCTCTAATCTCACTCCACCACTTCGCCTATAGCTACAGCGCATGCGTCGCCTATACCCTTCATACTTCTGTAGGCTGTAGAGCTTGCACAGCCTTGGTTTCTTCCATGTACATGTTTCTTAGCTGACAGATAATAAGTGTCGCCAGATCCATTGTACTGGCAGCTGTGTGCGCTGTTTTCTTCGTTGGTGGCTGAGGCAACTTTGAGGGAGGGATGAGTCTTTTAGCACATGTTTTATTCAAAGTGTTTACTTCATTGAAAGTTGTGGCTATTTAGAAGATATATGCATATCCAATAAAACCAGGCATGTTTGAACGATATATTGACCTAATAATGATGTACACGCCGACGCCCGACATACATGGACAGCTTGCTGGATAGACTCGATAGAGCATACCCACTACTTAAATTGGTAGAGGACTGTAATTTTCATATATACATACATACATATACATATACATATACATATATATATATATATATATACTCATTTCTTATATATATATAATTATAAAGTAATCATGTAGTTGATGTTGAGCTATAGATGCGATTCTCGTACCTACCTCTGGATTCAGTTGTGCGCACTTTTCCACCGCCGATTTCAGCACTAGGAGCCCGTCAGCCACACGTTTGCGACTCTGACGCACTGCTTCTCTGTAATGTTTTGATCGGATCAAATGTTGTGTGCAGAGCGGGGTACCATGCGAGCTTGCATGATTACGTGTCTGTATTGCGTTAAATCACTAATCATGTCCTTTGAAACCAGGCATAACTATATATATATATATATATTATTCATTTTATGTATATATATATATATATATATATATATATATATATATATATATATATGTATGTATAAATGTAATTTATGTGTGTAAATGTATGTGTCAATTATATATAGAAATATATCAGAATATCAATATATATATATATACATATATATTTATTATATATATATATATATATATATATATATATATATATATATATATATATATATATATATACATACATATATATGCATACACGTGTATTGCATATGCATATACACAATGTGTATATTATTATGTCCATAATATATGTATATGCATATGCATATGTATGTGTATGTGTTGTATGTGTTTAGAAAACGTATGTATGTATATATACATACATATATATGTATAATATGTACATGTATGTGTGTGTGTGCATGTATTGGCTACGTATATGCAGTATATGTGTGTTGATAAATGTATGTACATATATATGCTACATGTTGCCATATGTATGCGTATTGATATTATATAATTATATATATATATACATTGGCAATGTGTGTGTGATGTGTGCATATATTATGTATATATATATATAATAAATATATATTATATATATGTATGCATGATATATATATATTATTATTAGATATATATATATATATATATATATATATATATATATATATATATATACATAATATATATATATATATATATATATATATATATATTGATGATGTGTGATGTGTGTGTGTGTGTGTGTATATGTGTATATATATATAATATATATATATTGTGTGTGTGTGTATTTGTGTATAATGCGAATTCGTATGTTTGTACTATGTTTTTGAGTATATATGAATATGTGCATTAAAATACATAAACTCATATACATTCACTGAATTATGCCTCTATCCATGGAAACGTGGCGTCTAAGATATGTAAGATATGCATGTATAGATGATACCATCCACGCCTACCTTTGAATCATCTTTTTGTACTCAACGGTCTGTTTGGGTTCTGTGCCCCTGCCCGCTTGCTTTTTCTTCCCCCTTACTTCCATCGTTACCACCCCACTTCCCTTCGGCCCAGCTTTCGCCTCGTAAATGTCCGCCCGTCTCTTACCTCTAAACACACTCGTATCAATACAACGTTTCCGCTGGGTTGGTCTGTTCTGATTGAGTGCCTTGGGCTCTTGCTTTACTGTAAAACTTCTTGGCGTGCGTTTTGTGGTCCGTTGCTGCGTTTCAAGCCCAATCATACCGACATCAACGCCAGGAGAAGCACCCTGCTCTATCGAAGTCACGGTATTTCGGCAACTGTAGCGAGTTCTGTTCTCCCAGCACGCATGTCCGTCATCCTTCGCTCTGGTAGATCCGTCACCACCTTCACCTCTTGTCCTCTTCGATGGGTTGAGTCTGAGTTTTAGACTGTATCTTTTGTCGCTAGCAGCGGATGAGGAACTCACACAGTCGTCCAGAACCATCTCCATATCTGATTCAGCTTGGGGAGCATCCATATCTCTTGTCATATCGCCTTGGCAAGTAGCGCTGTCCGCCTGTGTACGGTGAAGTGAGGTTGAATGATTCCTGTGGCAGCATGGAACACTAAAATGACATGTGTATATGTCTACGTATCTTCTACGAATTAAAACAAGACGAACCCAATTCATATGTAGGCTTCTAGGCAGATGACTATAATATAGTATTGGGGCAATGTGTGGATATGTCGCACGGCGGAAGAAGCTGATGTGTGGATGCACCCATACAGCAATACAACAATACAGAAGTACTTACATTTATGTCTAGTCTTTCAGTCAAATATTGCCTACAATGGCGGGAGAACCAGGTAATAGATAGACTATGTCAATATTACTCTAAATAGCTTTGTCAGGGAATAATCACGTCACTTCGTATTCCCAATTTCAGATATGGTTGTGCGATCGTTGTGTCCTCTGCTCAAACAGAAGTCAGTATTGCCGCTAGTACCTTAGCTGGTGCATGCGTTGTTTCAGCTGAGACGAATCTATGCTGCGCTTATCCCCAATGTAGGGGAACGAGTGATATAATCTGCTTGTAGGTCGGTAAGACTCCTATTCATGGCAGGAGAGACAGATCTATAGACATGCCACGCATACGGAACTCAATAAACCCTATGTGACATCGTACTCACTTGTGTCGGTGAGCCGCTAGGCTCCGATAGCAATCCCTCAGTTGCGGTTACTTCCACTTGCTGTAAGCCGCTTGTAGCCTTGCTATTGATCTCGTTTTGCTCAGCGGCCTGGAGGTTTCTTATATCTCGGATCAACTCGTGTGATAGCGGACCACTCAACCACCTCGGGTTGGTTGTTATCAGCGGAGACAGCCACTTACCCGGCGTTAGTACGCATTCTGGGAGAGTGCCCGGGGAGGACTGAGTGGGGCATCTATCAAGGGAGAATTGTTTAATTATTGGCACCTCGTCTTGGTAGGAGTGGTGAACAGTCATCGGTGTTTGAAGACAGTTCTGTCCGCGGTCACCATGTGCCTGATCATCGTTTTCAGATTTTGACGACTGCACGGTGTATGTTAAAAACTTGGAACCCGTTTTGTGCGGCGACGTCAACTTCGGCAAATTACAATTCGAACCAAGAGCCCTGAAAGCTTGGGTGGACCGATCCGGAGTCCTGTCTCCATTAGGTGCCACACGCTGTACAATGTCCTTGCATTTCCAACCATCAGCCGGAGATAAATTTCGACCTCTGTTGCCGCGTTCGTTGTCGGGTGCTCCCGCGATATCCACAAAATCTCCGCATTCACTTCCACTACTGTTTGCGTAGACGTAATCCTTTGTGCGGACAGCCTTATGTTGACAACCAGCGGAACAAGCGCATAGATAGTCTCCGAGGAAATTGACATCCGTTTCTAGGCTCTTTTGGATCGATGGTATCAGGCACTTGACAGCGGAATTTGGCACATTCTGGACGATCTCCGAGGTCTTGTCTAAAGTCGATGATTCCTTAGCTTCTGCCCTAGTGTCACTTGGCGTGTGCTTAGCTGGGCTTGGCTGGAACGCCGCTCGACTGTGTACTGGATAGTCGCCATTAATGAAAGCAAGCAATGTCGAGAACTGCTGGCTATCACAGCTTTCCTCCAGCTGTGCATCTGAGGTTTCTAACAACAAACGCTCTGCGTTCAGTTTTGAGCTCCTATCGGTGTCGATTTTCTTCCCCGGCTCTTCGCATCTATCACCCGCTGATTGTATAAAAGTGCCACACTTAAGCAGAGCTTCGCTATCTGCGGATGTCGCGTTGTGTGGTAACGGCACGACTTCTGTTGGCACGTCTGTAGAGTGCTCGTATGTCAGAGGGAGTGGTACAGGAGAAGAAGGTGGTGGAACAATGACCGCTGAAGACTCGAAAAAAAGGTCATGCGCCAACCCCGGGCTGCAAGCATCGAATGACTCTGGGGATCGACACAGGGGCTGTGGTATACTGCAGCTGTCGACGTGTTTGTCCGCTATGCTAGGAGCGGCTAGTTCAACACCAGGGCACTCATTAAATGGCTGGACTTTCACCTTATATGGTAAAGTCAACGGTGCGCCTAATTCCGGTACTGTTCTCAAGTCATTACACGCATTTGTATTCCAAGTATACTGCTGCAACTCAACGGCAATAGATCGGTACTCGTGCACAACGAGCTCTGTTCGAGTGCTGCAGTTAATACCGGGATAGGTGGGGCTGTGCGTAAAAAGCGAAGTATCTGTTCTGCTCGAATCTAAGATGTATCGCGTTTGCTCTGGAGATACGATTTTTGGATGTGCACTTAGACTTTTAGATTGTGAGTAGCCCGAATTTAATCTTCGTACACTCAGTTGATGTGATTGTACATCACGCTTCTCATTACCGCTCGATCGTTGACTATAGTCTACGGGGGTAGAACACCGTCGAGTAACAGAATTGAAGGCGACGTCCATTATAGTCTGTATATATGTCTCGCTATTTGAGTTGATTGAGACAACAGATCTTGATAAATGCACAGCTTAAGCAGCTTAAAGGGCAACTGACCCTTGAATAAGATACCTCTGCGTTGCTGCGATATGATCCATCATCCTTTTATATCCAAAATCCTACAACCGCACATTCTAGCTATCACTTCAACTAATATACACCACGGCATTGTAACCGGAACCATATTATTACTCAACCGACGCCCCATAGGAATTTATATAAAACGGTTGTGAGCAAAAAAAAAGTGTCAAGGTGATTCAGCAAATAGGAGTTTATTTATATGTATTCTCCAGGACTGCGCGAAAACTATTGGTTCTAAAATTTATCTACCTGTCAAATTGTTCACTCCATGGCATGCGCTGCTCCCGCAAATCTGAACCAAACTTTCTGACTAGACATGTTCATTCCTCGCAGCAGTGTTCACCTGTTTACACACAGCTACGTCTCACAGCTATACGTGGTCGACAATCATGTCTGTACGAAATTCAGAGGTAAATATTCCCTGCGGGGGCTTGCATGCGTAGCAAAATAGTACAACACAGTAAATTTAAAAGTTCGCTTGTATCACTACTTCATCCGCGATCATAAAATCAATATTCAATTTTCCCGACAATAAGCGACGTAGTGGTATTATTCGACTGTATTAAATATTCGTGTTCTTTAGCTACCGAGTCCAACGTTCGTGAATCGCGACTTTGAAATCAACAGACTATTTCATAGGGAGTATCAAATATGAGTTTTTTCAAGCCACTACGATATTTCGGCGCGCCTTTCATAGCCACAGAATCCGTAATTCAAAAGGCTTCCAGACACTCGTTTTTCTTTAACGCTGTCTGTTGTAATATTGAGACGGCCATCTGTGTTGGACCGGAACAGCGTACCCCAGCTTCGACAAAACTTTTAATTGTGCCTTCCTCTCGTCGCCCTTAGCATAAGTTAAGCGAAAATCGATGTTATGCATCGAATCTTGATGTGTCGCCATTTTGGTAAACTTATACTGGTATAGTTCCTTGTAAATATTCATATCAGTCATTTTAGATTCAAGGCGATTACATGATCCCTTACAACCTCGCTCGTACACAGATGACACGTATGTGGTTCCTATCATATTCTCATCAGTGTCAAACGAGACTCTGCGACAATGAATTCGACTATTGTTTATGGGTACACGTCGGCCTGGGGATCTCAGGTTTGAGTTGTATGCATAGTCGGCGTCGGAATGTCGCTGGAAATACGAATCGTGCGCCAGTACTGGCGGTGGCGGTCTACTGCAAAATCCTCTTGATTGATATTGCGGGATTACATTGTTCTGGTGAACGTGCGAAGCTCGTCTCCTTGGTGTTTGCGGCTGTTGCACTCTCGACCCGGCCCCTGAAAAATAACTGATAGATTTTGAACCAAGTTGACCATTGGTATATATTGCGTTGATCGGTGTCCGCGACTGTTGTTTTTTCGGATTCGACCCGGCCCCTGAAAATCCCGATAGATTTAGAAATAAGATGTCCATTGGTATATGTTGCGTGATTACTATATAACGGCGCATTTAAGGACAGTTGTATAGAATCGTCCTCTACGCCTTTATCATCACGAACCCCTCGGGGGGATGGCAAACTGCGTGTTCTATCCGAGACATCTCTTTCGGCTACAGAGAAAACCATCTGTTCCGAATACATTGGGTCCTGTTTTTTCTTGCTTGAATCTCTGCTGCGGAGCTTTCCTTTACCTCCCACCTCGTGCTCCGAATGTTCTTTTTCGTAAATTGTGTGACTTAGCTCAAGAGACCTTAAACTGAATGTAGAACGACTGTCGATATCATCAGTATCCCTTGTTTTTGTATATTTGCTTGATATTCTGCGTTTCATATTTGCTATAAATTTCATGTTGAAGAGTGCCATGTTGTACGTGAGGTATCCAACGCTCACAAAATCATTTATTCACTTGGAATCTGAATACCTCTTATGGCACACTGGGATGTTCTTATATAGTACGGAAGGATGATATTTACGGATGATTTTTACCTCGCTACTGATACAAACTGCTTGGAACAAGTTGGATTAACAACTTTCCAGTTCATTAAGATATACAGGTAGTTATAATAATCGAATACGGCTACCGATAAAACTATCTCAATCTCACGGATAAGGTATATAGTACCACTTTACTACGTGCTTCTGTGAGGATATGTTTAACACTTAGTAAGTACTTCTTTAGTCGCATACTCACAGCGGTTGTATGCACTGGATCTTAATGTGGCATCAAAATTCAAATACAATATATTGACATTACAAGGCGATTCGACTCGAAAGCTGACCAAAAAGGTTAGGGATTCAAAAAGTAAAGTGTTAACAAGCGATATGTCTAACGTCGACGTATAGGCTCACTAAGTATAAATTGCAGTACAACATGGGCATTAAAAAGTGACAACATCATCTACTACTGAATGTATCGTATGCTTGCGGCGTAACTTTTGTATTATCACAGTTGCATTATGTATATGTGGCCATCATCAGCATCATCAGGCGTTAGATGAAAATTTATACAATTTGATCAGTACGCGCCACAGATAAGCATGCCAGCCCTTACATTGCTGAAAGTTGCACGAGACGGTTTGTACTCATTTGTCTATTCTGCGCCTAGAAAAATTCGAGCTGCAATCTGCTACCAGTGATTTTGAGATCATATCTATATAGGATTTGATTCAGATCGGCAAGATGTGATTTCCACGTAAGCACAATGACGCTTCACTTTCAGTTATTTGACAGGATTTGGATTAATGATTGGAAATTATCAAAGACGGAGTTCTGATTATTTAGTTAAGTGCACCATGACACATACAAAGATGCACTGGTGTGGTTTAACAACAAAGAGTCCCAATTTAGTTCGTTATGGCAGATGCCAGAGTTGTACTAGACGTTGAAATTCGGTATGCTGTTCACAGTCTACGAAAAGCAATACTCTGATACTGAAGTACGCAACATATTGATAATTGATCTTATCCGTAGTTTAATTTTGCGCAACTTTGCGAAGCGAGGATACACTTGGGTGTCGCTGGTTTTGTATGAAATTCACTAACAATTGCGAGTTCCTTGAAGGAACTCGGTATCCTAATTTTGCCAAAACTTTCTTCTGTGCCTTCAACTCGTCACCTTGGACATGCGCTATGCGGAAATCAATGTTTTCGATTGAGTCTTGATGCATCGGCATCTCAGTGAATTTGTATTTGCAGAGTTCTTTGTATATTTTCATGTCCGTCAACTTGGAAGTATACTTGGCAGTCGTTTTTTTACAGCCTCTCTCGTACACACAATTGTCGTATGTTTCATTCACCACATCGGCATTGGTACTGAATGAGACCCGTTTATGCTGCTTCTTTTTGAATACTCGCGTTCTCAATGGTTCCCTGGATATGAAATCTGCACAGGTTCCAGTGCTAGCACCGGACTTTCTTCTTCCACTATACGCAGGAGTCGTCAGCTGTCCATTCCCCTCTCTCATATTGCCAGTACTGGACTTCCTTCTTTCACTATATGCAGGAGTGGTCAGCTGTCCATTCCGCACTCCCATATTGCTGGTACTGGACTTTCTTCTATCACTATATCTACGAGTCGTCATCTGTTCATTCCCCTCTCCCATATTGCTAGTACTGGACTTTCTTCTTTCACTATATCCAGGAGTCGTCAGCTGTCCATTCCCTTCTCCCATATTGCTAGTACTGGACTTTCTTCTTCCACTATATCCAGGAGTCGTCAGCTGTCCATTCCCCTCTCCCATGGATATATGAGAATTACATATTTGAGGATTCTGAGTACGAGGCGCGAAGGATCCTCTCCTACCTGGCTGCTGTGACAGATGTTGTTGTGACCGTTGTCCGTCATAGTGGGGAGTTGAAACTTCATACGTAGATTTAGGCTGAATATTTGTATTTTGGCTCTGTGTGATACTCTCCCGCCTATGCGATGACATGGGTTTTTGCTTCAATATACCTCGAGGGGTAGTAGTGTGTGCCGTCATTGGTGTAGGCGTTGGCATTGGCAATTCTGGTGGAGTATAACCGTTGCCTTGCGAATCTAGTTGAGAAGCCTCTGCATCCTCCCTATTATCAATCGATTTACTAATTAGGTCAGTATTCGATGCACTGCATTTCTGCTCTTTACAGAGTGAGCTGTTCTCACTCTCAGAATCGACTGACCCAAGACTAAATGCTGATGTAACATCACTGTCGACAGCACCTTCCAATCCGGAATAGATGCTTGGTGACTTGCGCTGCAGTATTGGCATTTCTAGATTGGAGATTAACATTGTAACCTTTAAGATAGTTTATTATCAAGTGTGAAGGTGAAGTAAAGTGATGGTCCTATCTGAAATCGCATCCCCTTTTAAATTAAATATTGTTTTGCGTAGAAGTGTGAATATTTCTTTTTTAGCACAAACGTTTCGACTTTCGAGTCACACATTTTAATAAAATATATCTTTTTTTTTAAAAAGAAGTTGACACTTGAGTGACTTGTCATTTGACACACACCGGCTAACCGCTACTTATTCTATTTTTTCAATAAATATTTTTTAGAGGACAGTCAGACCGAGACTCCGAGTAACCGACAAAGTAGGAACGTATTTGTTTTATTCTATGTTTTTTAAAAATATGGTACATCGAGTGTCGACTACTCGACTTCCGTAGAGAACACGCCCGACAGTGGCACAGTCCCCACCTAAGCTCATAACGTTATACGTTGGAAGGCATATAAATAATGAAGTGTATATATCTATTGCCGTGTTCAGCATATATACATTACCAGTTTACGTTGCAACGTATAAATATTGCGCTAAACGTATGTATTAGTTAAACTTTCTAAATAATAAATATAAATTCGAAAGATCAAATGTAAGGAACTCAGTCACCACGGGGGGTCCGAATTCGGAATTCGAAAGGACTCCGATCTCCGGGGAATTGGGGGCGGTGCGGCGTGGGTCGTGGACTCATGGGTTGAGTCACTCAATGAGTTCATCAGAATCTCGATCCAATATATTTACTTTAAAACGATGACTCACAACCTTGTAAATTTTATATTTTTTGTGTGTGGAATGGATGTGTTGTAACAACAAATAAAATAAATAATAAAACAATCCAAATTTAAAATATAAAATATTTATATATAGACCAAAATATAAAAATCTGAAGGTGGGTTTCGCCGAGGGTAGTGTATTGGGCAGTTTTAAAAAACAATCACCGGTTTTTATTGGAATTGGAGCAACCTTTTAAAAAAAACATTTGTATTTTTGTTGGAGTTTGGAGTTTGGACGGTCGTCTTAAAAAGAGGGGGCTATTTAAGAAAATACCAAAACTAGAGTCTTTCTGAAAACAATGTAAAACAAAGTTTCAAAAAAAATAAATAGTAAAGGAAATAGAAAAATGATACTGTACAGTACAGTCATAAATATGACGTATTAATTACGTTCGTACGATATTTAATAGAAAAACACTAAATAAGCTATTTTAGTAGTGTGAAATTATTCTAATTACTTTGTGTATACACACTCTAAATAAAAAAGCAGATATAGTTATAATAGGTACTATTAGAGCACTTTAAAACAAGCAAATAGTGCTGTATGAATATCTTAGTATTCCAAAGACGTTAAAAGCATCAAAACTCAGGTACAAG
>LUCW03000895.1:0-24558 GCA_001586965.3 Sphaeroforma sirkka | reverse complement strand
TGTGCCTGTGTCTGTGCCTGTGTCTGTGTCTGTGTGTGTCTGTGTATGTATTCGTATTTATACTTGAATACGTGTATTGATGATGTGTATGGTTACATTGGTAAATGAAGTAAGACTCAATTTGGACCAATTCGGCGTTGTCTCGTGCTAGTGGTATACTCAATTGTCGTATCCGCGCATGACAATGTGTATGTTCCTATCCATGATTACGTATTGTTCGATACTTATCCATACTTCTATTCAGGCTCGTGATTGCAATCATACATGACACCATAGGGACGTTTACGTCCCCTTACAAACATGCATCTAAATCCAAGCACATACACATTGCTGTTTATCTCTCTTAGCATACTTCCACTTGAGACTATACATCTAAATCCAAGCACATGCATTTCCGTTTGTCTCTCTTAGTATACGTCCACTTATGATTATACACCTAAATTTAAGCACATGAGCTTCCGTGAGTCTGGCTTGGTATACCTTCACATAAGAACATACCTGTAAATTCGTTTGTCTGCCTGTTCCTAACAGATTGCCAAGCCCAGAACAGAGATGTCTGGTACATTGGATGTGTGGGAGGGGTTTTGGGCGGGATGGAAACCCAGGTGGTGTGTGTTAAAGGACGGCGACTTTGTAGTCTATAGGTGAGTCACTATATTAACTGTTGTGTTGGTTTATCTGACTTTGTAGTCTATAGGTGAGTCACTATATTAACTGTTGTGTTGGTTTAACTGGCTTTGTAGTCTATAGGTGTGTCACTATATTAACTGTTGTGTTGATATTAACTGTTGTGTTGGTTTAATTGACGTTGTAGTCTTTAGTCTATGACTATGAATCCGTCATGTGTTGGTAGTATGAATATGAGTACTATCCTGTGTTTGTAGTATGAATATGAGTACGATCATGTGTTGGTAGTATGAATATGAGTACTATCATGTGTTGGTAGTATGAATATAAGTACTATCATGTGTTAGTAGTATGAATATGAGTACGGTCATATGTTGGTAGTATGAATATGAGTGCTATCATGTGTTGGTAGTATGAATATGAGTACTATCATGCGTTGGTAGTATGAGTATGAGTACTAACATGTGTTGATATTATGAATATGAGTATTAACTTGTATTTGTGCACTAGTTTAACACGTTGACTTTACTTTTTAAGTGTTGGTCACGTACATAAACGCCTGCAAGGAAGTTGTCGTACGCTATTCACAATCTGCAGGCAGTCGACACTGCAAGCCAAATGATATGGGATCGTTAAACCCTAAAACCCTAAAACGGGATCATAGCAACGGGAGGAACTTGCTGGGTCCAATGAACACTAAGGCACATCCTCATACGAATACATACGCACATAATAACTCCATCCCACACCCGCTCACTCTCACTCACATATATCTCTACGCTATCCATTCTCATACGAATACATACGTACAGAATATCTCCATCCCACACCCGCTCACTCTCACTCACATATAACTCTGCGCTATCCATTCTCATACGAATACATACGCACAAAATATCTCCATCCCACACCCGCTCACTCTCACTCACATATATCTCTACGCTATCCATTCTCATACGAATACATACGCACAGAATATCTCCACTCACACCCGCTCGCTTCACTCACGCATACAAATCTGCACTATCCATTCCCATACGAATACATACGCACGGAATATCTTCATCTCAAACCTGCTCACTCACTCACATATATCTCTACGCTATCCATTCTCATACGAATACGTACGCACAGAATATATCTCCAGCCCACACCTCACTCACTCACTCACTCTATGCTATCCATTCTCATACGAATACATACGCACAGAATATCTCCAGCTCACACCCGCTCACTCTCACTCACATATACCTCTACGCTATCCATTCTCATACGAATACATACGCACAGAATATCTCCATTCACACCTGCTCGCTCTCTCTGCATACAAATCTACACTATCCATTCCCATACGAATACATACGCACGGAATATCTTCATCTCAAACCCGCTCACTCACTCACATATATCTCTACGCTATCCATTCTCATACGAATACGTACGCACAGAATATCTCCAGCCCACACCCGCTCACTCTCACTCACTCTATGCTATCCATTCTGATACGAATACATACGCACAGAATATCACCATCCCACACCCGCTCACTCTCACTCACATATATCTACGCTATCCACGCCACGCGTGCCACCTCAGCGATGAGAAGTCGATGAAGGAAATCGCACGCATCTCTGTACGTGGAGAGGGTGTGCGCACAAGTATAGACACACGCAGAACGCCCGGAATGGTGGAGGAGACCAGTGCCCGAGTGGGGACGGGTGGGGGTGGGCCCAATGGGGGTGGGCTCAAGCGACTGAGCGGCGGCGCATCAACCGATGACTTGACTGGGACTACGCAGGACAATGACAAGTACATGTCCTTCATCACACACACACCGCAGAGAAGCCATCATGTGCACGTGAGGGCTGCGTCTATCATGGAACGCGATAAGTAAGTGCGCCCCCGCACAAGAACAGCGCCACACGCACTTGCGCGGATGTTATAGGGTTTAGGATTTCAGGTTCTTATGTTTTAGGGTTTTGTGTTTTAGGGTTTTATGTTTTAGGGTTTAGGATTTCAGGTTCTTATGTTTTAGGGTTTTAGGTTTTAGGTTTTATGATTTCAGGTTCTTATGTTTTAGGGTTTTGTGTTTTAAGTTTTTATGTTTTAGGATTTCAGGTTTTGTGTTTTAGGGTTTTTGGGTTTTTTTAAATCGGTACACCCGTTGTATTTGCGCTGCCCAACTGTGGGTAGGATATGGACATGCAGTCGTCCCACGGGTGACGCGAGAGAGTGCTTTTGGCGCGTGTTGCAATCCTCGTTCGTTCCAGTCCATTGGGTTCTGATCTGCATCACTCCGCGCGAGTGAAGTTGGTGATGGCAATAAGCTGAATATATGTATATGCATGTGTAGTGTATTGCTGAGTGTATGTATATGCATGTGTGGTGTAATGCTGAGTGTATGTATATGCATGTGTGGTGTAATGCTGAGTGTATGTATATGCATGTGGGGTTTAATGCTGAGTGTATATATATGCATGTGGGGTGTATATATATGCATGTGTGGCGTAATGCTGAGTGTATGTATATGCATGTGGGGTGTAGTGCTGAGTGTATGCATATGCATGTGTGGTGTAATGCTGAGTGTATGCATATATATATACGTGGGGTGTAATGCTGAGTGTATGTATACGCATGTGGGGGTGTAATGCTGAGTGTATGTATACGCACATGTGGGGCGTATTGCTGAGTGTATGTATATGCATGTATGGGGTAGTGCTGATTGTATGTATATGCATGTGGGGTGTAATGCTGAGTGTATGCATATGCATGTGTGGTGTAATGCTGAGTGTATGAACATGGACGGAAGAACAGTGAGCTTGGCGAGAAGAAGTGTTCACTATCGTTTAACTCGCATTGCCCAATCATTCATCTTCATTGAACCACACTAACCTTTGTTTGCCCATCAAGAGGTGTTATGCTCATCATAGCCTTCATTTGTTTCGCCATTCCGTTTTCTTAGTTGGCTCCTGACACTTATCAATATGGATGGCCTAGATATCAGTAAGTGCACAACTGTGTTATATTTAGTTCAATTGTGTTTGTAATGATGTCTATGTTTAATTCAATTTTGTTTGTGATGATGTCTATGTTTATTTCAATTGTGTTTGTGAGGATGTCTATGTTAAATTCAATTGTGTTTGTGCTGATGTCTATGTTTAATTCAATGGTGTTTTGTGATGGTGTCTATGTTTAATTTAATTGTGTCTGTGAGTATGTCTATGTTTAGTTCAATTGTGTTTGTGATGATGTCTATGTTTAATTCAATTGTGTTTGTGAGGATGTCTATGTTCAGCTCAATTGTGTTTGTGATGATATCTATGTTTATTTCAATTGTTTTTGTGAGGAAGTCTATGTTCAGTTCAATTGTGTCTGTGATGATGTCTATGTTTATTTCAATTGTTTTTGTGATGATGTCTATGTTTAGTTCAATTGTGTACGTGATGGATGTCTATGTCTCCTAATCTACATGGTCCTGCACGATTGAAGTTCAGGTAGTAATAGATGTTGCCTGTTGCTGCATGCTTGTGCAGTCGTATTAACTCAGCTTGTAATGTAGTATTACGTGTTTTGCAAGTGTGTTCCTGTGGGGTGTATAGTATACGCTACCAATCATATGGTTCCGATCCTCTAAAGCTCACTACTCACAGTCGAACTTTGGATATCTTGATCTTTATTGAAAAATATCGTGCAGAATCGAATGACGTTGCCATAACAACGGCACTGCAACACCACCTGGCGACTACCAATGTGTATTGTGAGCTGCTCGACAATCAAGTGTCCAAGTATGTGACAGCTGCTGCGACCATTTATGATATTTGTTTTAGGTTTTAGCCTAAACCCTGGC
This sequence comes from Sphaeroforma sirkka, assembly GCA_001586965.3. NCBI lineage: Eukaryota > Ichthyosporea > Ichthyophonida > Sphaeroforma > Sphaeroforma sirkka. Next base: position 20,084 of record LUCW03000895.1, on the reverse strand, counting down.
GACTACCAATGTGTTGCGAGCTGCTCGACAATCAAGTGGCCAAGTATGTGACAGCTGCTGTGTCCGTTTATGGTATTTGTGGCGTAGCATCAGAACCACAATTGAACCCATAATCGCACAAAGTCGGACCTCGCAACTTGTCCACTTCGTTAGATGTCCTTTTCTCATTCCGTGACGGTCAGGGACACGTAGCCAGGACCGACCGTGCCCAATGCACGGTCACGTACAGGTGTTGTGACATATTCCAGATCGCTGTTGTCCGATTAGCACGCGATATTAGTCCGACCGTTTGTGTATTAGTTCATGTCTCACCTGGTGAGCCGTACTATTGTTAATACCATAATAAGAGACACCGTTGTGCAAGCACCAAAGTGATTCAGTACTTGAGTTAGCAACCACGTATACACAACACGCCTATACACAGCACACACAGAGATATAATCAACACACCTATACACAGCACATACAAGAGATATAAACAACACACTATACACAACACACCTACACACAACACACACGCAGATATACAAAGCATACCTGGCCAGTGTGCTTGGACCTCTCAAACCCCACACCTTCGGTTGAATAAATTATAATTCCCACACCTTATGTTCACTAGGCTATAACCCCCACACCTTGTGTTGCATAGATTATAAACCCCACACCTATTCACTAGGCTATCCAAAGTGAACGAACTTCTCACTTCGCATGAGGAGATCTTCTCGCTCTTGCGTGAAACGCAAGTGGCCGCCATGACAGCGCATTCTGTGCGCATAACTCTCAAAGACGCGCTGGACTGGTGCGGCAAGATAGAGTTGTGGTATGAGGTGCGTACATTATATATATATATATATATATATATATATATATATATATATATATATATATATGTAATATATATATATATGTATGTGTGTGTGTGTGTGTGTGTGTGTGTGTGTGTGTGTGTGTGTGTGTGTATGTGTGTGTATGTATGTATGTATGTATGTATGTATGTATGTATGTATGTATGTATGTATGTATATATATATATATATATATATATATATATATATATAGTTATATACATATATATATATATGTATGTATATATGTATAGCAAACACACAAACTGATATGTAGTTCTATGAGGTGCGTACATATCAAACGCACACACACACACTCCTGTGTAGTGCTGGTGTATCGTATATGTCTCGTTTGCATCTTTCCCTAGTCCAGTGGTTATTGAGTTCACACTCACCACCTCAGGTGAAGAGCTTCCAACCACTGACAGCCACTGATCGAGTTTAGCAACAGCCTCCTTGCGCGTTTGAACGTTTTGTCAATGTCTGAGTGAGTGCACCTGTTCTTGTGCACAACGTCTTGCAGCGTTTCTGAACCGACTGTGTACCTGTCGTCTTGTCTTGTCCATCATGCACAGGCATGTACTCATCTATTCGCAGAGCTGTTTTACTTATAGGTGAAATTATATTACATGCACGCTAGCGTAGATCTGTGATAAAGAGACCTCGAGTGAACTAACCTAATCAATAATTAACTAATTAAGTATTGACTAATCAATTATTAACTAATTAAGTATTGACCAATCAATCAATAACTAATTAAGTATTAACTAATCAATTATTAACTAATCAAGTATTAGCCAATCAATTATTAACTAATTGAGTATTAACTAATCAATTATCAACTAATTATTATGTATTAGCTGTTTGTAAGTATACTCTCTGCATCAGAAACTATCGGCCAGATTAACAAAAGGACTGTCAAGGCATAAGAACTGTAGGTATTCAAGTGATACCACTCTATACGACACACGCATTAAGACTAACCTGGTTGTTGTAGCAACACATCACGTACACTACACTGCTCACCCGGCGTGTATGCCCTGACCCTCCGCAACTCCATCCGATGAATTGACAGAGAGAGAATGAAGTGGAGATGAGACGACAACGGGAAATCAGAGACCTCGCTAGTTGGTGCATTCATTTCGGTATGTCACATGACCTAAACCCTAAAACCACATGGCCCAGTGCAGTGGCTTTACAATTGGCATTTGTTTTAGGGTTTAAGGGTTTCAGGGCTTTTAGCTTCGGTGACAATTACATTTGTTTTGTATTTGTTATGACTTGCTTCAGTGATAATTACCATTTGTTTTGTGTTTGATATGACTTGCTTCGGTGATAATTGCCATTTGTTTTGTATTTGTTATGACTTGCTTCAGTGATAATTACCATTTGTTTTGTGTTTGCTATGACTTGCTTCGGTGATAATTGCCATTTGTTTTGTATTTGTTATGACTTGCTTCAGTGATAATTGCCATTTGTTTTGTATTTGTTATGACTTGCTTCAGTGACAATTACCATTTGTTTTGTATTTGCTATGACTTGCTTCGGTGATAATTGCCATTTATTTTGTGTTTGTTATGATTTGCTTCAGTGATGATTGCCATTTGTTTTGTATTTGTTATGGCTTGCTTGGTCTGTTGGTGCCGTGGTTTCATAAATGCCATCTGTTTTGTACTTGTTATGGTTGCATTGTCTGCAACTCATCAAGCACAATCCCCTTGCATGCTTCTGTTCTATTCTGGTGTGTTATTCTGTTGCTGTGTGTTGTTCTGTTGCTGTGTGTGAGTCATAGCCAAATAGGCGTGGTACTACACCAAGTGCGAATGAACACGTGCTCACGTGCACATGCATTGGCTATTGCGCTTTGTTGCTGTTTGTGAGTCATAGTCAGATAGGCGTGGTACTACACCAAGTGCAAATGATCACGTGCCCACGTGCACATGCATTAGCTAATGTGCTTTGTTGCTGTGTGTGAGTCTGTTGCTGTGTGTTATTCTGTTGCTGTGTGTGAGTCTGTTGCTGTGTGTTATTATGTTGCTGTGTGTGAGTCATAGTCAGATAGTCGTGGTACTACCCCAAGTGCAAATGATCACGTGCCCACGTGCCTATGCATTGGCTAATGCGCTTTGTTGTCTCATGCGCCACATGACTCGACTGTCACAGGCCGTGACGAATTACTGCCGGTGGCCAACGACAGAGGTGTGACGTCAGACGAGAGTGACGTCACCGCCTACAGAGCTCTTTTGGCGACCCAGTTCGAGACAGAGGTGTGCTTGGTGCTGTGTCTGTCGGGGGCGAGGAAAACGTATTCGTTTTTGTGTAAAAACGCATTCGTTTTTGTGTTGTAGTTTGTACTACGAGCTATAGTACGTGATCAGCTTCTCTAATGAAATGAACGCTTTCGGGCAGAACCACAGATGAAGATACTGATGAATACATACAGTGGAATGGTCTGAAAATTATAACCTGAACTGTACAGCCCAAAAGTGCATACGTTACGTTGTAACTGTAAGTGGCTTTAAAGCACAGCCTTCTGTAGATAGCATAGTCATAGCCTATAGCCATAGCCAGCATTCTATGAATTAAACGAAGAGAATAGTTCAGGGTATGCGTCCATGAGTGGCGGAAGGCCAGGATACCAAAGCAATTCATATAACCTCTACTGGCGGCGTATGTGAGAAATCATATCAGCCTTCAACTACAAACCCTGATATAGGTACAAGATTTCATTTGCAAAACACTTCTGAAGTTCATTTACAAAACACTTCTGAAGTTCATTTAACAAACACTCCTTCTTCAATACGCAGTTGCTTCAATTGGGCGTGTACAGAGAGGGACTGTCCGCGCACTCAACATCTGTGTCCTCCCGAATGCTCAATGTCAAGAAACTTATAAGTATGTTATAAACTTAAAAGTATGTTATGAATTTATAAGTATGTCATAAGCTTACAAGTATGTTATAAACTTACAAATATGTTATAAGCTTATAGGTATGTTAAAAACTTACAAGTATGTTATAAACTTTAAAGTGTGTTAAAAACTTATAAGAATGTTATACACCTATAAGTATGTTGTACAATTAAAGGTATGTTAAAACCTTATAAGTATGGTATACATTTAAAGACATGTTAAAAACTTATAAGTATGCTATACACTTGTAAGTATGTTAAAATCTTCTATGTATATTATACAATAATAAGTATGCAATATCCTTAAAAGTATGTTATACACTTATAAATATATCAAAAACTTATAAGTATGTTATACACTTATACGTATGATCTACACCTATACGTATGTTATACACCTACAGGTTTGTTATACACTTATACGTATATTATACACTTATACGTATGTTATACACTTATACGTATGTTACGTACTTATAGGTATGTTTTACACTTATAGGTATGTCATACGCTTATAGGTATGTTATACACTTATAGGTATGTTATACACTTATAGGTATGTTTCGCACTTATAGGTATGTTACGGACTCATAGGTTTGTTATACACTTATACGTATATTATACACTTTATACGTATGTTATACACTTATACGCATGTTATACACTTATAGGTTATGTTATACAATCTTATATAAGTATGTTATACACTTATAAGTAAGCTATACACTTATAGATATGTTATGCACTTATAGGTATGCTATACACTTATGCATATATGTTATACACTTACAGGTATGTTATGCAACTTATAGGGTATGTTATATACATAAGCATGTTATACACTTATAGGTATGTTATACACTTATAGGCATATTACGCAACTTATAGGTGTGTTACGCACTTATAGGTATGTTATACATATACTTATAGGTATGTCATGCGCTTATATGGCATGTTATACATACACTTATAGGTATATTACGCAACTTATAGGGTATGTTACGTGCTTATAGGGTATATGTTATACACTTATAGGTATGTCATGCATACGCTTATATAGGTTATGTTATACACTTATAGGTATATTACGCAACTTATAGGCATGTTACGTGCTTATAGGTATGTTATACACTTATAGGTATGTCATGTCATGCGCTTATAGGGTGTTATGTTATACACTTATAGGTATGTTATACACTTATAAGTATGTTATACACTTAAAGGTATGTTATACACCTATATATGCATGTTATACACCTACAGGTTTGTTATACACTTATATGCATATTATATGCACTTATACGCATGTTATACATGCATACGCATATGTTATACATCCTTATGGGTGTGTTATACACTTATAAAGCATGTTATACACTTATAAAGTAAGCTATACACTTATAGATATGTTATGCACTTATAGGTATGCTATACACTTATACGTATGTTATACACTTACAGGTATGTTATACACATAAGTATGTTATACACTTATAGGTATGTTATACACTTATAGGTATATTACGCACTTATAGGTATGTTACGTACTTATAGGTATGTTATACACTTATAGGTATGTCATCATGCTTATAGGTATGTTATTATACACTTATAGGTATGTTATACACTTATAAAGCATGTTATACACTTAAAGGTTGCATGTTATACACTTATAGGTATGTCATACGCATATAGGTATGTTATACACACTTATAGGTATGTTATACACTTATAAGCATGTGTTATACACTTATAGATATGTTATATACACCTTATAGGTATGTTATACACATAAGCATGTTATACACCTTATAGGCATGTGTTATACACTTATAGGTATGTTATACACACTTATAGGTATATTACGCGCCTTTATAGGTATGTTACGTGCACTTATAGGTATGTTATACACTCCCATAGGCATGTCATGCGCTTATAGGTATGTTATACACTTATAGGTATGTATATACATACAACTTATAAGCATGTTATACACTTAAAGGTATGTTATACACTTATATAGGCATGTCATGCGCATATAGGGTTATGTTTATACACTTATAGGTATGTTATACACTTATGGGGCATGTTATACACTATATATAGGTATGTTATACACTTATAAGCATGTTACACACACGCATAGGCATGTTATACACTCTTATAGGTATGTCATGCGCTTATAGGTTATGTTATACACTTATGGGCATGTTATACACTTATGGGTGTGTTATACACTTATAGGTTATGTTATACACTTACTCATTATGTTATATGCATAACTCTTATAGGGTATGTTATATACATACACATAAGCATGTTTATTATACACTTATAGGCATGTTATACACTTATAGGCATATTACGCAACTTATAGGTATGTTACGCACTTATAGGTATGTTATACACTTATAGGTATGTCATGCGCTTATAGGCATGTTTATGCACTTATAGGGTATTATTATCACGCAACTTATAGGGTATGTTTACGCACTTATAGGTATGTTATACACTTTTTTTAGGGTGTGTCATACGCTTATAGGCATGTTATATACACTTATAGGTATGTTATACACTTATAAGCATTATAAATTATGTACACTTAAAGGGTTATGTGTTATACACTTATAGGTATGTCATACGCATATAGGTATGTTATACACTTATAGGTATGTCATACGCTTATAGGTATGTTATACACTTATAGGTATGTTATACACTTTATAGGTATGTTAAAACCTTATAATTATGTGATACACTTATAAATATGTTATATCCTTATAAGTTATGTTATACACCTATAGGTATGTTATACACTTATAGGTATGTTATAGACTTATAGGTATGTTATGCACTTATAGGTATGTTATACACTTATAGGTATGTTATGCACTTATAGCTATGCTATACACTTATAAGCATGTTACAACCTTATAAATATGTTATACACTTATAAGTATAATATACACTTATAAGTATGCTGCAACTTATAAGTATGTTAAAATAAGTATGTTAAACCCTTATAAGCATGTTATACACTTATAGGTATGCTATATACACTTATAGGTATCTTATACACTTATATAGGTATGTTATACACTTATAAGCATGTTATACACTTATAGGTATGTGTTATAGACTTATAGGTTATGTTATACACTTATAGGTATGTTATGCACTTATAGGTATGTCATGTCATGCATTTATAGGTATGTTATACACTTATAGGTATGTTATACACTTATAGGTATGTTAAAACCTTATAATTATGTGATACACTTATAAATATGTTATATCCTTATAAGTATGTTATACACCTATAGGTATGTTATACACTTATAAGTTATGTTATACACTTATATATGTTATGCACTTTATAGGTATGCTATACACACTATAATAAGCATGTTACAACCTTTATAAATATGTTATACACTTATAGGTATAATATACACTTATAAGTATGCTGCAACTTATAAGCATGTTAAAATAAGTATGTTAAAACCTTATAAGTATGTTATACACTTATAAGTATGCTATACACTTATAGGTATGTTATACACTTATAGGTATGTTATACACTTATAAGCATATGTTTATACACTTATAGATGTGTTATACACTCTTATAGGTTATTTTATACACTTAAAGGGTATGTGTTTTACACTTATAGGTATGTCATACGCTTATAGGTATGTTATACACTTATAGGTATGTTATACACTTATAGGTATGTTTCGCACTTATAGGTATGTTACGGACTTATAGGTATGATATACACTTATAGGTATGTCATACGCTTATAGGTATGTTATACACTTATAGGTATGTTATACACTTATAGGTTATGTTATACACTTACAGGTATGTATATTGCACTTATAGGTTATGTTATACATACATAAAATTATGTTATACACTTATAGGTATGTTATACACTTATAGGTATGTTATACACTTATAGGTATGTTACGCACTTATAGGTATGTTACGCACTTATAGGTATGTTTTACACTTATATGTATGTTATACACTTATAAGTATGCTGCAACTTATAAGTATGTTAAAATAGGTATGTTAAAACCTTATAAGTATGTTATACAGTTATAGGTATGCTATACACTTATAGGTATGTTATACACTTATACGTATGTTCTACACCTATACGTATGTTAAACACCTACAGGTTTGTTATACACTTATACGTATATTATACACTTATACGTATGTTATACACTTATACGTATGTTATACACTTATAGGTGTGTTATACACTTATAAGTAAGCTATACACTTATAAGTATGTTAAAACCTTATAATTATGTGATACACTTATAAATATGTTATATCCTTATAAGTATGTTATACACCTATAGGTATGTTATACACTTATAGGTATGTTATAGACTTATAGGTATGTTATGCACTTATAGGTATGTTATACACTTATAGGTATGTTATACACTTATATAAGTATGTTATACACTTATAAGCATGTGTTGTGTTTATAGGTTGTGCTATACACTTATAAGTATGTTACAACCTTATAAATATGTTATACACTTATAAGTATAATATACACTTATAAGTATGCTGCAACTTATAAGTATGTTAAAATAAGTATGTTAAAACCTTATAAGTATGTTATACACTTATAGGTATGCTATACACTTATAGGTATGTTATACACTTATAGGTATGTTATACACTTATAAGTATGTTATACACGTATAGATATGTTATACACTCATAGGTATGTTATGCACTTATAGGTATGTTATACACATAAGTATGTTATACACTTATAGGTATGTTATACACGTATAGATATGTTATACACTTTTAAGTTTGTTATGAGGACTGCCTATGATATTTCTCGTCGTACCTTCTTGGTAACACTTATCCATAACCCTCTTTGCATGCCGCCGTCAGAGTTAGTCACGCTTATTTACACACCGCTGTCAACACTCGTCAGGCGGGATACGTACATTCACTCCCATCACTTGTGGTTTTAGGTTTTAGGTTTTAGGGTTTTAGGAAAAATCCAAAACGTACATTCACTCCCATCGCCTGTGCCTACGTGTGCAAAGCAGCTTGCACCAGGTACATAAAAGTTCTCTTGCATCGTCGAATAAGTCCTTCTCCTCCCTCCTCAACAGCTGTGACTAAGAAATCGCCTCAGATGAAATCGTCGAATTCCGCGCAGTTGAGCGCTTCCAAGAAGGCTGTGGAGGCTATGGACAAGGTGTGTGTGTGAACAAGAGTGTAGTTCAAGACGGGAAAATTAGAATCAAGCAATATATATATACTCCTTTCTGCAATGGCTTGATCAATTGGACAGTGGCTGTACGTGTGTGATGGCTCTGTCTGTGCTTGTGACTGTGTTTGCATCTTGCAAGGCAGTTCAAGTATATTCGTACGTGTATACTACTAGGCGTTTGCCAGACACCTCAAAAGAAATCATTGATCATGTGTGCGATATTTCTCTCTCACAAAATAAAACACAGTGTACGGTGTTTTGTTTCAGGGTTTAGGGTTAGGGTGTTTTGTATGTGTGTGCATGTGACCAGCAAACTGACCGATTTTGCTGAAATGGAAGCATACTTTTTTACTGTCGGAGTGTCATATGAAAAACAGAAACGATACATCCTAGTGTGTATATATTTATCCCTGAGTGTATATTCATACCTGTATATATATTCATCCCTGTACATATATATATATATATATATATATATATATATATATGTATATATATATATATGTATATATATATATATATATATATATATATATATATATATATATATATATATATTATATATATATATATATATATATAATATATGTATATATATATGTTGTATATGTATATTATAATATATATGCATATATATAATATATTATTATTATTATTATATATATATATATATACATATATTATTATTATATATATATATATATATGTGTTGTATATATATATATATATATATTGCTATTATTATATATATATATGTATATATATATAACATATGTGATGTGCATGTGTATATGTATATATGTATATATATTATAATATATATATATGTATGTATGTATGTATGTGCATATGCAATGTATGTATGTGTATATATGTATGTATATATATATTATATATATATATTTATATATATATATATATATATATATATATTTTCATTATATATTATATATATATACATATATATATATATATATTATATATGATATGTGTGTGTGTGTGTGTGTGTGTATATGTATATATATATATATATATATATATGTATGTATATATGCATATATATATATATTCATCGTGTATGTTTATCCATCTCTATATATATATTCATCTTTGTAAAACATTCATACAATTCCTTTGATTCAATTCGTTGTTATGCCCATATGACGGAGATTGTTCCTTGCGTATTTGGTTGCTAATAATGCATAGATCGCGGTAAACGTTTCCTTAAACGCGATGTATACGTTTATTTGGCTGGCTGAAGAGGTTCAGTTTCATCGCTGCATTGCAGCATAGCACTGACAGTATTGGACCTTTATGTTAACCCACAGGCCGTGTCGTCTGCAGTCATGGTGGATGCGTCTCTCCGAGCCGTATGCAGTGGTAGGTAAAGTTAACGGTCTGAAAACGTTCGCCTGATCGACTCCGCGTTCTCGAGACTTGCATATTTAAGGATGTGTATATACCGCACAAACGAGGTATCATATATCAAGAATAATATATCGCACTACCCAACTATATAACAGATATGTGATTGTTTAATACTATTGCATAACTTTTATAGTTAGGTAATTGTTTAATACTATTGCATACCTGTTTTATGTTGTGTAATTATTTAATACTATTGCATAACTGTTTCATAGTTATGTTTAGCAGTTATGTAATTGTTTAATACTATTGCATACCTGTTTTATAGTTCTGTACTTGTTTAATACTATTCTATAACTGTTTTCCAAATATGTTTAGCAGTTACGTGATTGTTTATTACAATTTGAAATCATTCTATCATCAGCCGCACCTCATACCAACAGCTGAGCAGTCGAATGTGCAGTCACCACGATTGTTGTGCGATTGACATCATATCAAAGTTGTGTATGAAAGGAACAAGGCTATTCTAAGCAGTAAGGTTATATGTAATAGTACTCAAGCAGGCTATCTAAAGCAGTAAGGTTATACGTAGTAGTACTCAAGCTCATCTGTGACAGTTCAACAACAAAGTCCAAACAAAACTGCCGCAAGCTTGCATGCGGTGGATAGTTGGCGTGTGGCATGTTGAGCAACTGGCTATACTCTGCCAGAAGTACGATACCTACAATTGTATACCTACCATTGTATACCTACCATTGTATACCAACCATTGTATACCTACCATTGTATACCCACGATTGTATACCTACGATTGTATACCTACCATTGTATACCAACCATTGTATACCTATCATTGTATACCTACAAATGTATACCTACCATTGTATACCTACGATTGTATGCCTTCGATTGCATACCTACGATTGTATACCTACCATTGTATACCTACCATTGCATACCTACGATTGGGTTCATTACACATTTGTCTATGCTACACGCCTATCTGACATGTCTATGTCACATGCCTGTGTGTCAGTAGGTAACCTATACACATGCAGGTATGTGAACTTGTCCATAGATTACACAAGCTCTCACTAAATCCTAAACCAACTCCCAACCCCCAAAACCCTAAACCCTAAATCCCAACTCCCAACCCCCTAGACCCTAAAACCCAAAACTCTACTTAAAAATCTAACACCCATACCAAACATCCAGAGTACAACAATGCAATATCAGCCGTTGAGGAGCGCGTGTCCGAGTTATCTACCAACCACGCCCATACACGAGCGCACACAAACAGTCTGTGGCGTGCTGTGGTGCAGACAGTCGCAGAGCAAGACATTCCCACAGCCGGTGTGAAGAGAGGAGCCACCCCACAACCACGGCGGAAATCAAACACAAAGGATAGTATACAAGTGCCTGAGCAAATGGACTGGAAAGCGGCGGTGGAGAAGGGTCTGGATTCATATGAGGTGTGTACTAGTGGATGTTTTGGTTTCTGAAGTAAGTTGTGGGTGGGTGCTGTTGAATGTTTTTTAGTTTATATATATATATATATATATATATATATATATATATATATATATATATATATATATATATAATTTTCAAGAAAACATGAACGTTGGTTTTTCATCACCTCTGTAGTGTATAGCTTGAATCACATGTGCAATACTTCGCATATAACTGAACAAAGACACAAAAACATGCGTGGATTTTACGGGCAGTGTTAGGAGACATTTTTTTACAAACACACTTTCAGATCATCGCTAAACTGTGTTTTACTTGCATATTGTATATATATATATATATATATATATATATATATATATATATATATATATATATATATATATATATATATATATATCTATCTATCTATCTATCTATCCCATCCATCCATATCCATATATATCCATATATTATATATATATATATATATATATATATATGTGTATATATATATATATATATATATATGCATGTGTATATGCATGTATGCATATGTGTATGTGTATGTATATGTATGCATGTATATGTATATATATTATTATATATATATATATATATATATATATATATATATATATGCATATATACATGTATATATATATGTATATATATATATATATATATATATATATATATATATATATATATATATATATATATATATATATATATGTATATGTGTGTGTGTGTGTGTGTGTGTGTGTGTGTGTGTATGTATATATATATATATATATATATATAACATTTGCTTAAATGGGTACTAGCACACACGCGTGCATATCCTTCTGGCTTTCTGTCGATATCCGAGCACCTTTTCAGACTGTTGTGTGGAATAAACTTTGATAATTTATCGCACAAACATGCATTCTTATTCATCATAGACAAGCACACATTTCTCTGCTATTCTCAATTGACAACACACACACGTATAACGTATATTTTACATCAGGACTCGGAAGGAAATCCAGACCTTGAGGTGCCCGCTGCCGTCGTGATCCCAGAGTTGCCGATGTATGATGCGTATACCATGGAACTAATCAAGACTACATACCGATGCGACTTACAATCTATGTACGATGTGATGTTCTCATCGCACTGCCCAGGGTTGTTGGCTTTCTACCAGAAGTGCGAGTACTTCGACATTCAGCTGGGTGCCTGGACTGTGTGTATGTGGCTTGGCTTGGCTTTTAGGGTTTAGGGTTTATAAGCTGATCCTTATTTCCCGTTTGAATAAGTGCCACACCCCACCTTGCCCTGCCTAGCTCCTTTCTGATGTGCGTACCGAACTTGTTGCTACCACGTTTACATTTTTACACTGATGGTATTCCTATACAACCTGCCTATACTGTGTCCGCTGATAGCCTACACTATTGCGTCCGTGCGCATACAACACAGCGACCGATGACATTCTAGTGTCAACACGCGAGAACTATTACAGCATCACACTCGACACCCCACTCGGCCGAAAGACTTCCAACACGGTGGAAGAAGCTACGCTGACATGGAATGCGCAGAAGACGGCCTTTGTCATGGACTCCAAGATCACCGCAAAGGGCGTGCCGTATGGCGATGCGTTTTACAATCGAGGTGAGTGGGTCAGGCGTCAGGGGATAGCTTGGTGTGTGGCTAGGGTTTGCTTTCGCGAATGGAGGAGTGAGAGTTACGCTCTCTAGTTTCTGTCGTAGGTTTGTACTCTGAACTTTTTCATAGATAGGCGTGTGTACACATGTATGTGGAATGGGTGGTATATATAAACTTCAATGCATAGACGTTGTGGTACGGTTGGGGAGCGCTGCTTACGGTTATGTACTGGTATGTTCAATTACCAATGCGCGAGAGCCTTATTAGTACTATGGTGTTGTTCCTGTTGGTCTGGTCACACACTCTTGAGTGGGGTGGTGTATGGTAAGGAAGCCTGCGTGCGTGCGTGCAGGAGGGTCACGAGTTTATGAGTTAGTCGTTTAACAATATCTTGTTCCAGTTAAAGTTATATGCCTCTGATTTAAATTCAAAGATAACACTTGGGTTCTACTGGTCTCCCAAACTAAAGTTGGGATGGTATAAGCAGTCTGCTTCAGCAACTTAGCAAGAGTCTATTTGTTAGTGGTATAAAGTAAGAGTTGGATACTGCATGTCCAGCATTACCTCTTGGATGTTTTGTGGTTTCTATCAGCTCAGAATACAACGAATGATATGGCGTAGTGAAGCCATGAACCTAATGTGCGAGTCATATGATTTTTTGGGCTTGGGCTTGCTTTGGTATCCTTAAAATACCTAAATCAACCCAATCCGACGTTTGTCCATTCAAGTCAAAATAACACCTATTGTTTCATTTCAGTCAAGTATGAAGTCAACATAACACCTATTGTTTTATTTCAGTCAAGTATGAAGTCAAAATAACACCTATTGTTTCATTTTCAGTCAAGTATGAAGTCAACATAGCACCTATTGTTTCATCTCAATCAAGTATGAAGTCAACATAGCACCTATTGTTTCATTTCAGTCAAGTATGAAGTCAACATAACACCTATTGTTTTATTTCAGTCAAGTATGAAGTCAACATAGCACCTATTGTTTCATCTCAATCAAGTATGAAGTCAACATAGCACCTATTGTTTCATTTCAGTCAAGTATGAAGTCAACATAACACCTATTGTTTTATTTCAGTCAAGTATGAAGTCAAAATAGCACCTATTGTTTCATTTCAGTCAAGTATGAAGTCAACATAGCACCTATTGTTTCATCTCAATCAAGTATGAAGTCAACATAGCACCTATTGTTTCATTTCAGTCAAGTATGAAGTCAAAATAACACCTATTGTTTTATTTCAGTCAAGTATGAAGTCAACATAACACCTATTGTTTCATTTCAGTCAAGTATGAAGTCAACATAGTACCTATTGTTTCATCTCAATCAAGTATGAAGTCAACATAGCACCTATTGTTTCATTTCAGTCAAGTATGAAGTCAACATAGCACCTATTGTTTTATCTCAATCAAGTATGAAGTCAACATAGCACCTATTGTTTCATTTCAGTCAAGTATGAAGTCAAAATAACACCTATTGTTTTATTTCAGTCAAGTATGAAGTCAACATAACACCTATTGTTTCATTTCAGTCAAGTATGAAGTCAACATAGTACCTATTGTTTCATCTCAATCAAGTATGAAGTCAACATAGCACCTATTGTTTCATTTCAGTCAAGTATGAAGTCAAAATAACACCTATTGTTTTATTTCAGTCAAGTATGAAGTCAACATAACACCTATTGTTTCATTTCAGTCAAGTATGAAGTCAACATAACACCTATCATTTCATTTCAGCCAAGTATGTGGTGAAGAGCAGTGGGGAGAAGACTTGCGACGTGACCCTTTCAACCCAGTTGGAATGGGTATCCAAACCTTATTTCTCAAAAATAACTAACATGCTGGAAAAGACGGTCAAGGAGACCATGAGTGACTTTGGAGATTCATGCCACAAACACGTGGTAGAGTCTATAAATGGAGGTGAGTGTAAGTCACATATGCGCGGCGGCTCCCTTAAACTCAGTATTAAATTGCTGACGGAGGCTTCTACTCGGGTAGAGAGGTTTTATATCTCTATTCATATATGTGTATCTATATGTCTATTCATATATGTGTGTCTATATGTCTTTTCATATATGTGTGTCTTTATCTCTATTTATATATGTGTTTCTATGTCTATTTAATTATTTGTGTCCATATATCTATTCATATATGTCTGTCTATATGTCTATTCATATATGTGTGTTTATATCTCTATTCATATATGTCTGTCTATTTGTCTATTCATATATGTGTCTATATGTCTATTCATATATGTGTGTCTATGTCTATTCATATATGTGTCTATATCTCTATTCATATATGTGTCTTTATCTCTATTTATATATACGTGTCTATATGTCTATTTAATTATTTGTGTCCATATATCTATTCATATATGTCTGTCTATATGTCTATTCATATACGTGTGTCTATATCTCTATTCATATATATGAGTCTATGTCTATCCATATATGTGTGCCTAGATGTCTATTCATATATGTGTGTCTATATCTCTATTCATATATGTGTCTATATCTCTATTTATATACGTGTGTCTATATGTCTATTTAAATATGTGTCTATATATCTATTCATATATGTGTGTCTATATCTCTATTCATATGTGTGTCTATATCTCTATTTATATATGCGTTTTTTATATATCTATTCATATATGTATGTTTATATCTCTATTCATATATGTGTGTCTATATGTCTATTCATATATGTGTGTCTATATGTCTATTCATATATGTGTGTCTATATGTCTATCCATATATGTGTGTCTATATGTCTATTCATATATGTGGGTCATTATCTCTATTTATATATGTGTGTCTATATATCTATTCATATATGTGTGTCTATATCTCTATTCATATATGTGAGTCTATATGTCTATTCATGTATATGTGTCTATATGTCTATTCATATATGTGTGTCTATGTCTATTCATATATTTGTGTCTATATCTCTATTCATATATGTGCGTCTGTATCTCTATTCATATATGTGTCTATATCTCTATTTTATATATGTGTGTCTATATCTCTATTCAAATTTCATATATATAATGTGTGCTTGTCCAGACTTTGCGAAATGTATGTAACGGATTATTCTCTTAGCGATATTATGAGATTCTCCCTTCACGAGGATACGATTTATCTATTTGCAGTTTGCTTGTCATGGGTACGCTGTGAATTCGCTTGTGTGACTGGTTTCTGTAGCTATGCGTCACTCACATTGCCATCGCACGTGTGTAGGTGCACTTGCAAGTACTCGTACGCATATATGCGGTGCCGCACGTTGCTGCAGATGGACTGCTTTGCATTCGCTGGCATGAGTGTGCAATTTGATGAGTCTATGGACATTAATATACACGTAACTGTACATATATGGTCTATGGACGTTAATATTAATATACATGTAACTGTACAGATATGGTTTGTGGTCATTAATGTGCATGTAACTGTAAATCTATGGTCATCAATATACATGTAACTGGACATATATGGTCTATGGACATTAATATACATGTACCTGTACATATATGGTCTATGGTCATTAATTTACATGTAACTGTACATACATGGTCTATGGTCATTAATATACATGTAACTGTACATATATGGTCTATGGTCAATAATATACATGTAGCTGTACATATATGGTCTACGGTCATTAATATACATGTACCTGTACATATGTGGTCTATGGTCATTAATTTACATGTAACTGTACATACATGGTCTATGGTCATTAATATACATGTATCTGTACATATATGGTCTATGGTCATTAATATACATGTATCTGTACATATATGGTCTATGGTCATTATTATACATGTAGCTGTACATATATGGTCTATGGACATTAATATACATGTACCTGTACATATATGGTCTATGGTCATTAATCCACATGTAACTGTACATATATGGTCCATGGTCATTAATATACATGTAACTACATATATTGTCTATGGTCATTAATCTACATGTATCTGTACACATATGGTCTATGGTCATTAATATACATGTATCTGTACATATATGGTCTATGGTCATTATTGTACATGTAGCTGTACATATATGGTCTATGGACATTAATATACATGTAACTGTACATATATGTCTATGGTCATTAATATACAAGTAACTGTACATATATGGTCTATGGTCATTAATGTACATGTAACTGTACATCTATGGTCATTAACATTTATATAGAGTGCCTTGTTTGAGTATAGTGCGGTCTCTATCGGTAAGATATGTTTTAGGGTTTTAGCTTATCGTCCTTGATTTATATAGAGTGATGTTTTAGTATAGTGTACTCTTTATCCGTAAGATATGTTGTTTGAGTTCAATGCCGCACACGAAGGGCGGGAAACGCTTTTGCTTGCAAGATTGAAATATACGTTTAACTACTCAGGGGACGGATCAGCAAATCCCGATATGTTTTTTTACTCACTGTAGGCCATCATGTATGTAGTAATCTACTGTCCGATGAATGTCGGGGTCAAACACATATTGGTCTCTTTGGCTCCACTTTCATTCTATTGGTTCCAGTTTTTCCTACGATTTGTGTACTCCCTTTGTAAAATTGCTACTAGAAATACTTCCTCGTTGGGTTGTTTACATCAGGACGCTCCCATATGTACATATCCCTTGTTAGAATTTGTGACTATCGAAAATTTGAGACCCAGAAATCTTAAGTTTTGGTTACAAGACTTCAAACCCTTCACGGACGAATTTACCAAACATGGCCACTCACATCTGAGTGAATACGATGAGTCAAATTGACCTTTAAATCCGTTTCCTTTCCTTACCAGAATGTGATTCATCAGATACTATGAAATGTCCACATACTGGTCTGGCTTCAGATAGTTAATGTCCCGCACATTCTATTCCCAGGTATGATGGATGAAGTTTACCTCAATGAAGTCCCCGAGCGACCTCCCGCCAATGTGCCCATGCCTGTGATAAAGAAGAAGGTGGCGTCACGCTCGGCATCCCGCACTTCGAGCAAGCGGACGGATAAAAAGAAATCAGATATCGGCAGATTAATACAAAATGAAAGGTACGAACATGCAACAGTGTGTAGTCTTACGGCTATTGTGGGTTGCTCTGGGTATGCCGTCGCTTTCCATACATCTGTTTGTGCTTTATTTTTCACTAGGCTAGTGTGTGTGTGAACTCGCATTTGTATCTTCGTTTCTCTTTTGAAGTATTTGTTTTCCATGCATCTGTTTGTGCTTTATTTTTCACTAGGCTAGTATGTGTGTATCCGTTTCTTTTTTGAAGTATTTGTCTTCGATTACCATGGGTTGATGTGTGTGAATATACTCGCATTACAGATACACTCCCAACACATCATTTTGATATGGTGTACACATACTGAACTGTGCATTAGAACTCTCCCTCGTATGTTGTACAAAACATGTCTCATCCTGCACAAAAGTGCGCATTAGACAAGACAACAAAAATACGATAGGCACAAGGGTTGTCGATGCATCGGGCGGAGCGAAATACTCTGCACTTACTATATTGCATACTCTGTTGGTGTTTTGTACCAAATATATATAAATGCGAATAGCACGAAGATTGTGTCGTAAATATTGTTCGTTATTTGTTGGGCGCTCGTTTCTCTCTGTGGGTGACCCCCCCTGCACCTTGCTGTTTTAAGTACTGTGATTACAAATTGAAGTTTCCACTTGGCCTAATCACAGCCTCGTTTACTTCCAACACAGCCTCGTGTCTGGCCCTACTCTGTTGTCCACGCTAAGTGTGATTAGCGCGGCTCTATCGGTGGGTGCGCTTGTTATGGGTTTACGACTGCGTTACCATGGAGCTTGAACACATATTCTGCATATAATAAGTAGATAAACGACGCACACGAACACAGACGTTTACAAGCAACCCCGAACGCAAACCTACATACATGTGTGCACATTCTGTCATGTGTTTCCTAAAACACTGTGAAAAATAAACTGGATGATATAGGAAGGTATAGATGAGTGGTAGCTCTGAATGGGTATATTTGCGATGATAGGAGCGCAAGTTTGCGACGAACAGGTGGCGTCTGTGAGAGGTTTTTCGAGACTTCTAAAGGTTTACATTGTTCGAGAGAGAAAATAGCATTGCATTGCTAGCCATGAGTCCATCCATAACTACTCTGTCTGTGGAGCAAATGTGAAGATTGGATACAATAATAAATTCAAGAATTTCATGTGCATCTCTTTTTTCGAATGTTTTACTCATGTCTCAGTTCGTTCTTAAATTCTACCTTATTCCGAGAGAAAAAACCTCATTCTGTCACCTCATGTACAATCAATAGTACAAATATGTGGCAGCGCGTGTATCACATTGAATGTTCCGTAGTGTTAGTTGATATTTAAGGCATGAAAGTATCGTCACATATGTATTGTAATAATATTCGTGTGCGTCGAAAGCATTGGGCAGTCGGTTGGTCACCGGTACTTAAACATACGTAGCCTAGTACACAGAAGATACGAATATCAATCGAGGAATCATGCGCATATAATATAAATCTACTGCATTTAAATTGCAGGTTTGTACAAATGTATACAGAATCACTGCTTTGCAAATGCAACAAAGCTACTCTG